>CALYMW010000412.1:0-165000 GCA_944588485.1 Phosphuga atrata | reverse complement strand
GTGACCCCACGCTAAACAGGGCGTGAGGTCTATGTGACCCCACGCTAAACAGGGTGTGAGGTCTATGTGACCCCACGCTACACATAACCGATTAGAGCTGCAGAGTATTAAGTGAGAGAGAGAGCGAGAGGGAGAGAGAGAGAGAGAGAGAGAGAGAGAGATGGGAATTCATTTTCACGGAAAACGTATAAAAGCGGTTGTTTCGGACAATTCTACCACTCGACATTTACATCTCAAAGAGTTAACACCTATATTAAAAAATAAACTATTATCTCTAGGATATAAGTTAAAGCGACAGTATGGATAAAATAGATATATTCTCCGAAGTTGACTATGAGGATACTATTACAAAGAGTGAATTTCACACGTATTATCCTATAGCTCAAAATTATGGAAACAATGATGAGATTCGTAATAGGATCCAACACCAGGATATTTACACTTATCCTAGCGAAAGTTATATTTATGTAAGCGGAACCGTTAATTTTCCGAAACTCATTCCACCTGCAACTACACACAACTTTGAACTTGTGAAAAACGCATATGCGTTTTTGTTTGATGAAATTCGCTATGAATTGAATGGAGTTGAAGTAGATAAGAATAGAGATGTAGGAATTACAAGCACGATGAAAGGATTACTCTCCAACACCAAGCGAGATCAACATATACTCGACCTTTGCGGCTGGGCTGAAAATGCTACAAATGTTACATACTTTGATAATAACAGAAAGTTCTATGCTCTAATTCCATTGAAATATTTATTGGGTTTTGCTGAGGATTATACAAAAATGTTAATTAATGTAAAGCAGGAATTAATTCTACTACGAGCTAGAACTGACGTGAACTGCTACAAAGGAGATGCAAATATAAGATTCAATATTGATCAAATTTACTGGCGAATTCTCCATATCCAACTCAACGACGAAGCTCGATTGAATGTATTGGACACACTCGAAGAAGATAAACCGATATTAATACCGTTTCGTAGGTGGGAGTTGCATGAACTACCTGCTTTAAAAAATACCAACAGAGATATATGGTCTGTAAAAACATCTACAACTCTGGAGAAGCCTCGATACGTTATAATTGCACTGCAAGAGGGGCGAAGAGATGCTCATGTAAAAAACGCGTCCGAATTTGATAATGCATCGCTGCGAAATATGAAAATTGACCTAAACTCGGATTCATATCCATATGAAAGCTTAAATCTTAATATGGATAGTGGTGATTATGCACAACTTTATTACATGTATGCCACTTTCCAAAGCAGTTATTATGAACGCAGAAATGAGCCGATATTAGATATGATTCAATTCAAGGGTCATGTTCTTTTTGTGTTTGATGTATCTAAACAAAATGAGAGTATTAAATCATCTGCTGTTGATTTAAAAAATGAATTTGAAGCTACGCAAGCATTCAAGCCAAACACTCGAGCCTATTGCCTTATTTTGTGTGAAGCTGCCGTTGAATACACCCCATTGTCGGGAATAGTTCGAAAATTAGTTTAAAAATTTAATTAAAATGAACCATTGTATGTATAAATCATATTAGCGACTATTCTATATATATTGCAAGAAATGTTTATATAAGTATTTCAATGTATTGATGTAAATTTAAATGTATTATTATTAGAATTTAATAAAACCATAAATTTTACGTGGAGTTTTCTTTATGTTACAACCTTATCCATCTAGTTTCATGTATCTAGCTCCGTGTATCTAGTCTCATGTATCTAGCCTCGTCTATCTAGTTCCATGTATCTAGTTTCATGTATTTAGCTTCGTCTGTCTAGTCTCATGTGTTTAGTCCCGTTGATGTATGCAACCAACTTTTCACACCTCATTTGTCTCAACAGGATCTAATTTTGAATTTCCCCACCTCGCGTCTATTTTTTGAATTTTCCCGCGCATCTGGAAGTTCCGAAAATGGTGGCCGGAAGTCGAAACCGGAAGTCGAAACCGGAAGTCGAGACCGGAAACAGGAAGTCGAAACCGGAAGTCGAAACCGGAAACCGGAAGTCGAAACCGGAAGTCGAAACCGGAAACCGGAAGTCGAAACCGGAAGTTCCAAGGTCAAGGTTAGGTTAGGGGGTCAAGGGGTCAAGGTTAGGTTAGGGGGTCAAGGGGTCAAGGTCAAGGTTAGGGGTCAAAGGTCATCGCGCATGCGCATGACAGTGGTGGCGGTGGATTTAGAACATACTATCTTTCCCTACTGACGAGGCAAAAATTGATATTATCCCATAAAATAAAGAATATATATATATGCATATTTATGCATAAAGGTTAGAAATTTTTTTCTCAATAATGAACATTTTATATTATTACGGCAGACATTTGTTTTCCCATAGAAACAAATGGACTCATTTGATAGGCTGACTGCTATACCGCAAAAGGACTGCTTTAACAACTCTCTAAATAACCACATTATCCATAATAATTTTCCGCAGACTGTTTGGACTACATTTAATTGCCGAAATTTAAAAGATTGCTACGACCTCTATTTAAAGACTGGCGTATTGCTATTGACTGACATTTTTAAACAATTGCAAAACGTATGCATCACAACATATCAGCTTTATCCGGCCCATTTATATGCAGCACCAGGACTAAGCTGGAATGCAATGCTGAACATGACATACATAAATTTAGAACTTTTCACAGACAAAGACATGCACAATTTCATCTCCAAAGGCATTAGAGGAGGTATTTGTCAAGTATAACTGAGATATGCTAAGGCGAATAACGAATATTTATCCGAGTGCACTTCAAACCAAGCCAGTACATATTTAGCGTACTGGGATGCGAATAATTTGTATAGCTGGGCACTTTCTCAACTAATACTCAAATTACTAATGCAAGGCTACGGTGGTTTTAAATGGTTGACTTAGACTGAAATTTTAGGCTTTGACGTGACGAAAATTAGTGATTTTTCACCTATTGGATATTTTATAGAAGCAGACATCGACTATCCTGAATTGCTACAGGCCCAACATAACGATTAACCATTCCTCGTTGAAAGAATGATTCCACCAGATTCAAAAATTAATAATAAAAAACTTATCACAAATTTATAAATCGAAGAAAAGTATATTGTTCACTACCGAAATTTAAAGCAGGCAATAAATGACGGACTCAAAATTACAAAAAATTATACAATAATAGAATCCAAACAATCTAATTGGCTAACACAATATATTGATCTAAACACACTTTATGACAGACAGCTGAAAACGATTTTAAAAAAGACTTTTTAAATTAATGAACAACAGTGAATTTGGCAAGAAAATGTGAATAAAGGAGTGGATGTAAAACTTGTTAATCATCCACTGGGACGATATTGGTCGTAAAACTGGCGAGGAAATATTTCTCGCTAATTCTTCTTGCTATTAAATTTAACAAGTTAAAAGTTATTTATTACAAACCGATTTATGTGGGGTTTGCAGTTTTGGATTTATCAAAATTGTTAATGTACGAGTTTTATTACGATTTTTTTAAACCCAAATATGGTGATAAAGTTACTCTATGCTACTGTTACACCCATAGTCTTAATTTATTGATTGAAACAGAAGATAATTATACAGATATCAAAGAGAACATTGGAAAATTCGACACCAGTAATTTCGGATCTGATAACATTTTCGACATGCTGCTAGAAAAAATAAAGGTGTGTTAGAATTAATGAAGGACAAGTTGGGTTCGATTATGTTCGAATTTGTCGGGGTAAGAGCGAAAATTGTGAGCGCGAATTGGAAGAAAAAGGCTAAAGTTGTAAAAAAAGTGTAGTGGATAAAGGTATTAGTGGTGAGGAAGCAATGTATTAACCGGGGGAAAATATATCGCAAACAGCAAATATTTAGAAGCTACAAACACGTCATATATACTATCAAACAAAATAAAATTGCTCCTAGTAGCAATGACGATATACTATACATTTGCCGTGACGGCATAAATACTCTTGTACTAATAATAATAAATCTTTATTGACAAATAGGAAAAAACCCTAATATACATTACAAAAGAGAATAAAAAACTTAAGAACTGAAACTTATAAATTAGTAGATTATTACTACCGATACATACATATTAAGATCAGGCTTAATTGAGGACCCCGCTGCAAAAAGGGGATTACTCCACTAAAGGAGTTTTCAAGTAATTTAGAAAAAACATTTAAATCTTTTTGTTTCGAAGGTAACAGTTTCTATTTTTTTTTTCTACAGTACTAGGATACCAGTTAGCTAGTGTAGACGTATAATTACTAATAAAATAATTAGGTGTCACTTAGAAAAAGAATAATAATGTTGGAGTTATCCCTTTTTTGCCCCAAAGTTATAGTTTTGGATATCAGAAAAAAAAATTATAATTTTAATTAACTTTACTTGAAATGTAATAGAAATCAAAATTATATTATATTTCATAACAAAATAAAAACGGAAGATTACTAATTTATACTAAACAAAGTTTTAACGTCTTCCGTAGTTTTCATTAAACGTTGGCATCATCATCTGTGACGTCGGTATTTTCATTTTCGTTGGAATCTGATTTCAACTGCTGATAATACCATACATCATTTGGTTGTACATATTTCTTAGCTAGTTTCATTACATTGTCATATTTTACCTTCTTGACAGGTAATTTTGCACAATAAGCGGGACGGGCTTTGGATAATACCGGCAGTACAGCTGATTTTTGGATAACGAAACTTGAAAGTATCAAGATATTAGTAGACTTACTGCACTGTATGGCAGGAAGATCAGAACTGTAAACGAAGACTTTGTACTGGCTTATGTTGAATCGTTCTCTGTTAGCGTTCATCGTGACTCGTTTAAAATGAGGTTGAATTAGTTCCACAAAATTTTCTATTTGATTTTGTTTTTGTTGATGATAGAAAATGAACGTGATGACTTTACCATTATTTGTATATATTCCTGAGGAAGGTATATTCTTTCAACTTTTCTCAGAGGAGGAAACTATGTCCTGGTTCAGGAAATCTATGAACTGCTTTCTTAAATCGAGACTGTACTAATGTAAACAAAAACTGCACCATTGTATTGTTTTTATTTTAGGCACTGCAGTTATCGGAGAATAAATATAAAGTGTCCACTTCTTTGTTTAGAATATTTTCAAGATAGTGGTGTAAGAAGCTAATGGGTTTGTTTGGTGTTTTTTTTGCCTTCAGTTTCATCGTAATCGTAGAAGTGAGCCACATCATTTTTGCCTGAGTGAATACAAAAATTGAATAGCCATAGCTGTCTTAAATAGAATGCATCCCCACATGGAACCTTCAGTAGCGGAAGGTTTTGCTGGTAGTCGCAAGATAGCACTTCTATGTTCTTGTTTTCCTTGGCAAGTTTGGTTTTTTTGGGTTAGATCCGTAAAAAATGATTGTGCTTTTAGTTGATGCAGAGCTTTATCCGTCTGTATTTGCTGGAGTCGCTCTTCTGAAAGTGAGGTCGATTTGGACTCATTTTCAAACTGATCTCAAAGTTGAGAAGTATCTGTCCTGGGATGACCAAATCTATATTTAAAATTCGCCTTAAAATAACGGAAATAAAGTCGTATGTTACTTTTGGTTTAAATTCTGATGATTTCTGTTTCTTCTCGTCTACTAATTTTTTCATGTCAGGTTCAAAACTTTCAAGGTATAACTCTTACAATTTTTTCACATTGAGTTCTGGAGAAAGGTAGTACGTTTTGAAATTTTTGTTTTTGCTGTAATGAGAACCACGACGTGGGAAACTTTTGATGTGAAGCTCCACTTGTAAAACAATTTCTTCTGGTATTGCATTTGGTCGATTATGATGCTTTCCTCGACGCTCGTTAGGTGACGTTATTTCATTTGAAACTGATAATTTTCTTGTCAGAAGCTCCACCCTTTTTTTTGAAGCGCAAAATGATAGCACAAAAAGATATTTTACAAACATCTATAGTAGTGTTTCCAATTCGAATTCTATATTTATATACACCAACGCGAGATCAGTATCTGTTACTTGTTGGACGAAAACGAACCGAAGCATGACATGAGATATTACCAAGTAGATAACGGTCCTGTTCAATTTTATCAGCAATAGGATTAAATTTTGCTAAAAATATGTCCCGCATACCACTATCAACTTTTTGGAAACACTTTTTTCTGCATTAACAGGGGCTCCTACGACTCTAGCGCCTTTGGGTTGATTTTTATAGTTAGTATGTGCCAAACCTAAATAAGGAAATTGATTATATAAATATGGAGAGAGCGAGAGAAATATTTTTGTGTCAAACCTGATGCCAAGCATTCTTTTCCAAATATTTCTTTTCCAGATACGTTCATTTCTCGTTTTCCGTTTCTTTATACTAGATGTACTTTAAACATTAGGTATGGCCGCTGCCGCTTTGTGCACAAGCGCGTATTTTTCTCGTACCAACCAGCCGTATACTATGTTTAGAGCAAAAAGGAGATAAATCCGGAGAAATCGCCTTTTTGCTCCAAACTATACTAGGGAATAAGTACATTTAACGCTCTAGTAAGAGTGGTATTGGATGGATTTCTGTCGTTCTTGTACCAAACGATGAAGAATAGTCGACTTTATGGTTTTGCATACAAAATTAATTTTCGTAAAAAAATGGAGTTATCCCCTTCTTGCAGCAAGATCTTCAATTATGGATTATTATGTACTTATGAAAGATACAATAAAATATTTAATAAAAAAACAACATAAACTACAACACATTATTAGTAAGAATTCTTCAGAACTTGTGTTTTGTTTGATGCGATGGATGTATTTCAACAACTGTTCTTTAAGAATGGTTAACGATGAACTGGATTTAACTAGGAATGGTAATTTATTGTACATAGAAAAACCTTTAAAAACAAAGAATTCATGGTACTACTTCTATTCGTTCTGCATATATACAAGTTGGCGTTATTTCTTGTGGAATAATTATGAACAAATGAATATAAAATAATAAATTCACGAAAGTATGATGATGCTAAATTATTCAGTATTCTATATATGAAGATCATTGTTAAGTAATATAACCGTTGGTGAACTGATAGCCAATGTAATGTTTGCAACATGATTTCTATTTTAGTGTAAATTTCTAGAAATTCGTGCAAAAAAATATAGTCTTTTAAATATTTTTCTGCATAAATAATCGAAATAGTTCTCAAAAAGTAATATATTATCTAATTGGAATCCCAGATATTTAATACACGATACAATTTCAATTTTTTCATTATCAATTTGTAGATTTATTACATTCAAATCAAGAGTGCTTAACTTATATTTGGTTGTTATGATCATTCCTTTAGTTTTCACTGTATTTAATTTCAATTTATTTGCCATGAGATATTCATTAACCTCCTCAAGTGCAGCATTCATTTTTCAATGGCTTTTTATAAGTTAGTATCATAGCATGCCAATAGCGTATCATCTGCAAATAAATTTACAAAGTCTACATTAACAAACAGGTTTATGTCATTCAAGTAGAAAATAAAAAGCAGAGGTCCTAAAACGCTGCCCCAATATATATATATATATATATATATATATATATATATATATATATATATATATATATCCAACTCCTGAGAGATGGTATCATGAACCCAAACTGGGGTATTGGGGCATTTTCGTATACCCTAAGTGTAAATAAATTCATACATAATGCTAAAGTTATATATTTGTTCTTGTACTTGCAAATTATGTTTATATTTTTTTCTTGAAACTTTAATGTATATATTCTTTAATTCTAACTGTTAATAATCTTTTTTTATTTTTTAATAATGTTTAATTAATGTTTTTACAACATATATCTCTTCTTTTATTATGTTATCAAGGAAATTTTCCAGACAGTAAATTTTTAATTACTTTATATATATTTTCAGTAAAAAATCGCTATATATTGCTTATATGAGCAAGTAATAAAATGAAACTAGACCTAACCTAATTTAGCCTTACCCCACATAACTTGGTCCAAATATTTAACTGAAGAATGTCTTGGAGGGTATTAAAAAGGATAAAATTTAATCGATAAAATGTATGTATGTATTATATTATGTACATATGTATTTCCTATTGATACAATTCTATTATATTATATACTAACATTATAACAATGGATTATACGAAAGTGTCCCCATGCCAATGAATTCACATTGTTTATCCATTAACGTGCATTGTCCCAGTATGAGGGTGATTTTGGAATCTTACCAACAGAAAAACATCCACGCCACAATTCATAATTTTTAATATTCAATTTTATATCCTGCATTATGTCCTTATCAGAGATTTCAGCGCTGAATATTCCACGTAAATGTTTGTTGTACCATTCATCTAAGTTTACATGTTGTCATAATTGAACAAAATTACGTAAATAGTAGTAATTCCCATCGTGCGGCCGCCGGGTTAACAATTCTGTAGATATCCATAAAGGTGATTGAACTATTTGTAGTATTCGGCGTATTTCGGTTTCACACGGAATAAAGCACTTGTCCAAATACGAATTGTTATTTTCAGATGTCGGTGTGATAAAGGTAGATATCATGGAAGCATTAGGCCAAGTCATTATATCCCAGCGGATGTTTCCAACATTTTCACAACAGGTGTTCTCCTCAATAAAACCATCCTTGATGAAACATGTCTTGATACTAACCGCTAATTCTTAGTTACGTTTGATAAATAGATGATTTTTGTGTGTGATATTTAGAAGTTTTTTGTATAACACTACAAGTACTTAGTTTGGAATCTATTATTTAAGACATAATTTTATCAATCAATTTTACGTTAAATGAAGAAACAGCTGATTTTTTATTGAATCCGGAACTCGTGCATATTTTTCTCTACTATTATCACAGTCACCAATACAACTCTCAACTTTATTCTTTTGACACCTAGAAATGTCCCATATGATGGTAATAAACTGGTAGATATTCTAAGTGGAGCGAAATAGATGGTTTTATTATGGGTGCACTTCTCACAAAACACAATCCCCATCTTGATAGTAAAACACCAGCGTTAACAATAAATTAAAAATGGTACCCACCCCTATTTCGTGCAGAGTTATTTGCATCGATGAGGGTGCGATGTCTATGTAACCCCACGTGAGAGAGCATGTAAGGTCTATGTAACCCCACGCTAAACAAGGTGTGTCTATATAACCCCACGCTAAAATAGCTTTAAACATAAATACGTTTTTTAGCAGTGACATACAGAAGCAACAATAAAGCCTGGATGACAAGCGCAATTTTCGAAGAATCGCTTCGAATAGTTTAGACAAGAAATTCATTGCCGAAAATCGTAAAATATTGCAACAGCAAACATGTGAACTGTACGTCATACCCTAAGCTGCCTAATTCGATTATAACATTAATTCGATTCTTAATAACCTTAATTCGATTCGGGTTGTTCTTCTCCCGCCAAACATGACGTCAAAGCTACAACCCATGGACCAAGCAATTATTAACAATATAAAATTGCACTATATAAGAAGAATTCTGAGAAAACCTATAGTTGTCGTAGAAGACAATCAACCCAAACATATTACTTTATGGAATGCTGTTACAAACTTGACAAAAGCGTGGGACATCCGATATTCAGCAAACAACCATAAAATATTGTTTCAGAAAGGCTGGCTTTAAAAAACAATGCCAAACAAACTGGAGTGAAGAAGATACGGGTATGACACATATAATTAGCATAACGTGGATAATACAGTGTCTCTTAATGATTATTTATCTGTAGATGAAGATGTGGTAATAGCGGACTATCCAACAGATGCCGATATTTTAAACAAGGTTACAAAACGCGAAGATGAAGATGTCTTATCTAGCAACGAAACAGTGCCAATTCCACACACAAACAAAGAAACGCATAATTATTTAAATAAGTGTAGCGACTATCTGTGTTCTAAAGACAATCTTCCAGACGAAGTGTACCGCGCATTATCTACTTTGGAAAACTTTGTAGAAAGAGAACTTTTTGTTTATAAATACAAACAGATGTACATTTTTACTTTGAATAAATTGTGTAAAGAGAATTATAAAATACATAAAGAGTGACTTTAGGACACACTGTATACATACATACATATATATATATATATATATATATATATATATATATATATATATATATATATATATATATATATATATATATATATATATATATATATATGTATACAGTGTGTCCTTAAGTCACTCTTTATAAAATGTTCAGCTTGTCGAGAACATCAATGACGATAAGAAAATGTATGAGCAAATGTACATTTATTAACACAGAGAGCAATAAATTATGAAACTTTGTAAATGCTTCTAGGCTGAAGTTACATTATTTATTGTTTTTAATAAAAATTTTATGAAACAAAATTGTTTATAAATTAACGTAGAGTCTCAATACAAATTTTTAAATCAAATTTTGAATAATTATCCTACATAGCTACCCACCAACCAGTGTGTCCGCGGATTAAGGTACCCAATAGGGCAAAAATCTCTATTCTCCATTTTACGACCATAACAGAACAGAACATTTTGGAGCAGTTTGTCTCACAATTTCTTAATACATTAAAATCAGAAGTACGTAATAATTTGTTTGGGCAACAAGCCTAGCTCATTGTTCAGCCTTGGTCAGACAATGGTTATATGATCCTTTCGGCGAAAGGTGGAAAAGGAGGTTTGACCCAAACCCAGCTAGGTCGCCTGAGCTTTCATTAATAGATTTATTTTTGTAGGGTTTCTAAAAAAAAAATGTATTTAGTTGATCTTCCAAATGATAGGGAAATATTAAAACAACGCATAAAAGAAGCAATCCATAATCTGAATATGCCGTGCACCATTTGTAAAGTATAGGGTAGATTTAATAAGTTAGCGGAAAACACACCGTTAGCGGTGTGTAGGAGCTATGTAGAATAATTATTAAAATTTGTATTCAGACTCTACGTTAGTTTATAAACAACTTTGTTTTATAAAATTTTTGCAAAAAATAAAAAAAATAATAAAGAATGTAACTTATGCCTTGAACCATTTTCAAACTTTCCTAATTTATTAACACCCTGTAAATTTGATCTAAAATTTTCTTATCGTCCATTCATTTTCTCGACAAGCAGAACTTTTCATTAAGATTGACTTTTGGATGTGAAAAGAAATTTTACGATTTCCTATACATATATATATATATATATATAAATTATATATATATATATATATATATATATATATATATATATATATATATATATATATATATATATATATATATATATATATATATATATGTATTATATATAGGTTTTTAACTTCAAATTAAACCATTTCAATTTCAAATTAAACTTTTATTAAATCTAGTTAAATATTAATTATCAAAAACAACAAATTAATTATAAAAGTTATAATAAAAGCAATTATGAAAAATTAAAAAAATAACGTTAATAAAACAGTTGTCCTGCTACAGCCAATGGTAATTTCATTGACATATCTACATAATATTTATTACAATCAGCAGAAGTAGCGATTAAAAATGCAGATAGGAATCCGTGGCTACTGTCCACATATTCCTCAATAATATTAACCAAATTTAGATTATTTTCTGGATTAATTTCTTGCAGCTAAATTAACTTTTGAAAAAACTTTTTCTATGGGATTTGACATGGCTGAATATGCTGGAATTTACTATTCCTTTTTCCACCACGATTTCATCTAACCATCTCATATCCATCCTTCTATATAACGTCTAATTATAGATTTAGCGATATTTTTATTAATACCTGCTATTTCTGCTAATTCTGCAATTGTTTTACCTCCTTCATAACATTTTACAAAAATATCCTTTTTGTCTAAACTTGTTTTAGAATAATTATCTCTACAGTATCTTTCACGACTAACAGGTAATTCATCTGCAAAAGTCTGCATAAAGTTAAATTACCTGCAAGAAATTTGCAGGCGGAACCAGAAAATAATCTAAATTTGTTAGATATTATTGAGAAATCCCTGGCCACTGTTTCCACTTCTGCTGATGGAAATAAATAATATGCAGATATGTCATTGAAATTACCATTGACTGTAGCAGAACAACCGTTAAATTAACATTATTTCTATAATTTTTCATAAATGTTTTCATTATGATTTTGGATAAATAATTTCTTGTTTCTATATCAATTAATAATTAACTAAATTTAATAAAAGTTTAATTGGAATTTAAAAAAGTTTAATTTGGATTTTTAAAAAGGTTACTTTGAATTTAAAAAGGTTTAATTTGAATTTAAAAAGGTATAATTTGAATTTATAAAAGTTTAATTTGAAATTGAAAAGGTTTAATTTGAAGTTAAAAACCTACATATATATATATATATATATATATATATATATATATATATATATATATATATAATTCCCCTTTACGGAGAGCGATTGTGTTTTAAATCAAATAACATGTAATTTTTTCTGCCTTCTTCTTTCTGCCCAGAAACCCCTCATATATTCACTGTGGCTTTTCTTCATCGCTTCTGTCCACTTCTTTCCTGTTTTCTTCTCTTTGGGTGTTTGTTCAAACTTCAGTTTTTTTATTTTTTCTCTGTATTTTTTTCTGTTGTTCATGTCTTCTGTGGAGATATTGAGTTTCTTGAGGTCTTCAAAGGTTTCCTTTACCTAGTTGGTTTTCACTGTATTAGTCATCACTATGTTAAAAATTTTCTTAGTCAGTCTGTTTTCATTCATCTTATAAATGTGTCCATAGAATTTTGCTCTTCTTTCTCTGATGTTGTTTGTAATCGTCTCTGAATGTTCGTACAGTTCTATTGTTGGTCTCCTTATCCAGATCCCCTCTTTCTGAACCGGCCCATAGATCTTTCTTAGTATTTTCCTCTTTTGTTTTTCTATATCCTTGATTTTCGTTCGTCCCTTGATTACAGTTGTTTCTGAGGCATACAAGGCCTCTGGTAGAACTACTGTATTATAGTGTCTTAATATAGCCTTGATAGAGATACTCCTTTTGATGTAGTGGTTCCATGTAAGTCTGTATGCTTGTTGTAGTTTTTTTTATCCTTTCTTTATTGGATTTTGTGTTCAGTCCTGTTTTCTTTATAATCTCTCCCAGGTATTTGAAACTGTCTACTTGTGTTGTCTTTCCATACTTAGTTATAAGTGGGTGTCTGTCTGTGGGTTTTGTGTATATGTACTGTGCTTTTTCGTATGAGATTTGTAGCCCTGGATGAGATTTCGTGGAGTGTCTCTAGAGCTACTTTGGCTACTCTTCTACTATTTGTTATGATGGCTATATCATCAGCGAATGTCAAACATTTTATGTTAACGATTCTATCCTTGTGTCTCCCCATCTTTAACCCACTGACTCCTTTTTCCCATGTTCTGATTATTTTCTTTAAAACTAAATTAAATAGAATGGGTGAGAGGCCATCTCCCTGTCTCAATCCTGTCTTGATTGCAAATGGTTCCGAGAGCTCTCCCATGAACTTCAATTTTGATGTGGTATATGTAAGTGTTTATTCGATTAGTATTGTGGTCTTTTTGTCCAGCTTTATTTCTTCCAATGTGTTGAAGAGTGTTTTTCTATCTATGCATGATAAGCACGATCTTCCTTACCTGAACCCTCCTTGGTATTCTCCTATCCGTGGGTCTATCTGAGGTTCTAGCCGATTTAAAAGGGATTTGGACAGAGTTTTGTATGTCACAGGTAGCAATGATATTCCTCGGTAGTTATTAGGGTCCGTTTTGTCTCCTTTCTTGTGGAGGGGGTATATTAGGGCTAACTTCCATTCTTCTGGTATTTTTTCCAGTTTCCAGATGTTTTCGATGATTCTGTGTATTTCAGGTGTAATGTTTTCATGGTCTAGCTTCCAGATTTCCGAAATCAGTCCATCTTCTCCAGGTGCTCTGTTATTTTCAGTGATTTTATTATATTCACATTTCTTTGAGTGTAGGGGGTTTGGAGTCCAAGTTAGGTCCTGGCTTTTCGAACTGTAGTTTCTGTGTTGGTTTTTCACAGTTGAGTAGTGAGTCAAAGTATTTTGCTAATATTTCACAGTTCGTTTTAGGGGTTGTTTCTAATGATCCGTCTTGTATTTTGAAACATAAGCTCCATGGTTGATATCCTGTCATATGTTACTGAATATTCTGAAAAAATTTCGTGTGTTGTTTTTGTTGAAGTCCTCTTCTATCTCCTTTAACATGTTGTTTTCATAACTTATTTTTTTTCTGCGGATTATTTTGGAGGAGGCCTTCTGTATCTTGTTAAATTCTTCCCATTTTTCGGGTGTTCTGTGGCTGTTAAATTTTTTCCAGGCTTGTCTTCTGCCCTCGATAGCTCTGTCGCATACAATGTTCCACCATATGTGTTTCCTTTTTCTCGCTGGTTGCTCTAATTGTAACATATCTTTCATTTTTCTTGACAGTTCCAATTGTTAATCTCAATTTTCTTAATTTTTTCTGCAATTTCTTTCTTGTTAAATTGTAGGTACTCTGGGTTTTTTCTGAAAGTTCTGTTGGTTCTCTTGATTTGTCTGTAGGGTATAAATTTCACTTTGATTTGTAGGAGATGATGATCGGATTCGAAAAATCCTTTCCTTGTCCTAACATTGATAATTTCTCTGGTGTTTTTCATGGATGTCGCTATGTGGTCAATCTGAAATTCTTCTAGGGCGTTGTTGGGAGATTTCCAAGTCCGTAGTTTGTTGTGTGGTTCCTGGAATTGCGTAGACATGATTTTGAGGGGCGAAATTCCTGCAGAAGTTTATTAAATTCTCTCTATTCTTATTTGTCCTCTTGTGGGCAGTGTGTTTTCCTTTGTGTCTCTGAATTTTCCTTCCCTGTCTAATTGGGCATTAAAATCTCCTAGTAACACTTTTACCTGCTTTGTGGGGATTTTGTTCGTAGCTTCTTCCAGATCTTCCAAGAATTCTTCTATCATCTGCGGGTTTTCCTTGTTGTAGTAATTCGTGAGAGCCTGTGTGTTGATCAGTGCATAAGCTTTGTTCCCAGATCGTATCGTAAGAGTTGATTTTTTTTCTGATTTTAAGGTGAAATCCATTACAGAGTCCAGTATCGATTTGTGTACTACAAATCTTTTTCCGAAGAGTTTGAGGTTTCTTTTTGAAATGGTTATGGCTGGCCCTTTGTATATTCTTTAGTTTTCCGAGTCAAAGAAGTTGTCATCTGAAAATTCGTGTTTCCTGCATTGCCAGTATTTTGATATTGAATTTATCCATGGCGTTCGTCAGTTGTTTCAATTTACCTACCTTCAGTCGTGTGTTCGTATTGAGTGTTCCCATGTAAAATATTCCCTTAGCCTTGAGTCTTTTTGAGAGGCTCCGATTCTTCTCTTTATGACATGCCAGATCCCCTGGAATCCGATGATCAGGTCTATTACCCAGCCTTTTGGACTGGGGACCAAGGTAGTGGATTATTTCCTGTTGTTCTGACATGATTACTGGTTTGTGTTTAGGTTTTGGTTAGGTATTTGGTTAGGTTTTGGAGGTGAAATCCAAACGGATCTCACAAAATTTCGACTGGAGTTTTGAGTTCCAGAAGGTTCAATCGCCGCCAAGTTCACAGAGCCTGTTGTCCAAAAAACCTGACCAGAGTTCCGGTGGTTCCCGCACAGACGTATCGGGATTTTCAACTGTACCCCTAGGCAAGGGCCTTCACAGAGTGCTACCATCCGGAGCCAGGTTTTTTAACGAGGTGTTACTCATCTCCCTCCTTTAAAAATTATTCAATCAAAAAAAAAAAGGATGTTTATCCCAAAAATGTTAAAAAACGATCAACGTTTAACTAATCGCGGAATTTGTCTCGGAACCAGAAATTTTGAAACTTCCTCACCCATCACAGTATCCATGAAATTTTGGTGGTTCTTAAATGTCAAAATTTGCTCAAATTTAATCCGAAGGTTCTAGTATAAAGACTCTATTACTGGTGCAGATTTCTACAGTCGCACTAACAACACTATTCCGTCGCACGTTTTTCACTAATTTATATGTGGAATTTATTTTGGAATGTACTCATCAATTTTACCTCTTTTTACTATGTTTGTTATTACACGAAATTTCAAACGATCCCGTTATTAACGTTACTAACGTTGTTCACTATATATATATATATATATATATATATATATATATATATATATATATATATAAAATTTATGAAAATTTTGTTGAGTTTCCTGGAATTTTTTACTATTGTATTTCTGAAATGCAAATTTTCTTATCTCTAGAGCTTGGTCACAGGTAGAGTTCCACCAGGCGTGTTTTGTGTTCTTTTTAGGGGTACAATTTCTCGAGCCTTCTGTGTGATTTTGGTACAAAATTCTTCTCACGTTTTCTCTGGTTAATTTTCCCAAGCTTCTTTTAGATTGGTAAGGGAAATAATTTTCGTATAAAATTTCTGTTGTTGGAGTTTCTTGGGGTAGTATTTTAATGGAGTAAATTTTACTTTAATTCAAGTCAGATAATGATCAGAGTCGATGTTTGCTCCTCTTCTCACTTGTACATCATGTACCTCTTTCTGGAGGTGATAAGAAATACTTATATGATCAATCTGAAATTCACCAATGGATTCAATTGTGTATCTCCAGGTTTTTTGTTTCTAGGATGCTTCCTAAGGGATGTGCACATAATTTTAAGGTTGCACTGTTGACATAGTTCAATGAATCTTGTACCATTCTTGTTGGTAAATTTGTATGCCGGGTAGAATCTAACGGATTTTCTATGTTTTTTTATCGGCCAATTTGTGCATTGAAGTCGCCTAACAAAATATTGATGTCATGCTTTGAAACTTTTGACATTACCCTTTCAAGCTTGTTCCAAAATTTTTCTACATTTTAGGGATACTTCTTTTTGTCTGCAAAGCAAGGATAAGAATTTTTTGCCGATCAAGTTCTGTGACTAAATTTAGTAATTTTCCTGGTTGAATCAAAGTGTTGATATTGAATGTACCGATGTATGACGTGGTTTCGTGGGACAGTTTTCTACAAAGTTCCGATTCCATCCCATATTTTCGTGATTGTCTAGGCTGCCCAGAATCCGAAAGCCTGGTTACTGTCTCAGTGGGACGGGTGGGTTGGTTACCACCCACAACAATACCCCGTTGTTATTACGCTCACGAATCATGTTTGGCTTATGATAGAAGTTCCAGCAATGCTGGGTAGTTCGAACCAGGGACTCCAAGTTTTGATTGTTATAGATTAGGAACAATCTTAACACCTCCAAATGATTTTTACGGTCCGCCCTTGAATGCCTTCGAATCGCTCTTGATAGTCCACACCCGATTCGACAATATTTACTTGCAGCTGAATCCTCTTGGTTACTTAGTTTTCATTTCTGACCAGTCTTCCTCCTCTTCTCAGATTTCTACCATACTTATTATGTGAAAACCCTTAAAGTAGTCACATAAGTCCGATTATCCCATTCTTTCTAACTTTTGAGTCCAGCTATATTCCATGCCAATATTTAAATTTGTTCTAATCTCTCCCCAAAACTTTTTTCTCCAGAGCTAAAGACACTTCAATCAAAATGAAGCATTCATTACTTATCTTCAACTTCTGGTGCGCCAATTTCACTGCTTTCCCTTTGGCATTATTGCCTTCTTCTAAACTTGAGTTGAGTTTTCCTCTGCCTCACGGTTCATCTATGAATATACTACTGCCGGCAAATTTCTTTTTATTTCTCATCACGTCCATTTTCTGCTCCCATTTACCTAGCTTAACCACTATAGGAGAACCGGCATTTCCGCTAGCTTCACCCAATCTATCTCCAGGACTGTAGGCTCCAACCTCAGTTTGTCGGAAAATACCTTCTTCACTTCCACTTTCCAATTCTCCGCCTCTTTAACACCTTTCATTACTAAGTAATTATTTTCTGCTCTGTTTCTTCAAACCAGTTTGTTTTTTCCAAGTTTTTTCTCTAGCTCCTTATTTTTACCTTTAATTGTTTGTAATACCTAAAGTACCTTTTCCAGGATTCCCACTCTTTCTCGAGACTACTGTTCACACTAATGGATTTTATCTGCTCCATCAACCCAGCTTTCTAAGCTTTGTCCTCTTGCATCTCCTTCGTCATTCTTTTTATTAAGCTTACTAACTGCTCTTTCACTTGAACCTACTCCTTCAGCAATATCTCCACCCATATAGGTTCCATTTCTCCGGACGAGCTTTACTTATTCTTTCTCGTCTTTTAATGAGCAGCTTCTGGAGTCCTATCCACATATATCCATTGACGCACAACATATGGTGTATACATATATATATATATATATATATATATATATATATATATATATATATATATATAAAGTAAAAGAAACTCTTTGTTATTTACTCGAGCTTTCGGGAACGTTTATTCCCTTTATCAAGACAACTACAAAAATTTATTTATTCGTTAACTCACATGGTCTTTAGACAGGTTTTTTTTAAATACTTACTAACGTGAGGTTAATACTAAAAAACAGCTTCATGAACAATACTGAACAACTTTTAAAAATAACAGTGTTAATCCTTCATGTATAAATACTTTAACAGATTAAAAATTATAAAATTAAAAAACAAATTGACATTTGAAATATTAACAAATTAAAAACAAATTTCAAAACTTTGAAAACTAAAAATAAAATAAAAATAAAAACAACAAATTACATCTTTTTAGAAAGAGATAGAAGATGATTTGCTAGTTTTAACAAGTAATCATAAATAATAATAATCATAAATAATAAACATAAATAATTTTTATGTAAAACATTTCTTTAAAAATTATTTTATTGTAATTGTTTTCGGTACATAACACTCTTACTTTGTCAAAATCCATGGAATGTTTGTTCATAATGACATGTTCAGAAAGGGCACATGATATTTTCTTTAATTTGCTGTAACTTCTGTGAGACGTGATGCGCCCCGATAGACACCTAGATGTTTGTCCTATATACATTTTATTACAATTTAGACAAGGGATAATTATAAACTACGTTCGATTTTTCTAAAGTTTCCAATTTTGTTTTTGTTTTTGTAAAAATATTATTATTAGATAGAAAAATGCGCTGAGAAATCCTGATATCCTCACATTTAAAAATGTTAATGAGCTTAGGAGTTAAAGACTCTATATATGGCAGCGAGCAGAAAAAAGAGGGGTTGAACAACAACCCCTCTTTATTGTGTGTTTTCCAAATTGATTTTTTGATCTATATTCGTTGGTAGAGCTTCCAGATTGTTAAAATTCAAATTTTGAAATATATTGCCAAAATTATCCGTTCTATGGTTCAAGGGAGAACTAAACAATAGTTTATTAACTAATTTATCAGGATATGAATTTTCCCGCAGGATATCTCTCACCATCCCTAGGCATTCAATAACAAAATCAGGGTGTGATAATTTGATTACCCTATTTCTCATTACCGAGATTAAGTTAATTTTCATTTTCATCGGATGATAGGAATGAAAATTAAGCCATCTGTTACTCGAGCCAGGTTTTATATACCATTTTGTTTTTAAACTTTCATGTCTAAAAACGGAATCGAGCTGTTTGAGTCTTCTTCTTCTGCTGTGAATTGCTGATTGATGTTAAATTTATTAAAAACATTAAGAGCCTCACCTATTTTATTCTTTGGAACAGCTAAAATCAAATCATCTACATATCTTTTGACAAAAGGTAAATTAAACGGCAGTTTTTTTTAAACATATGTTATTAAATCATCTAAAACAAAATTAATTAAAATGGGGGAGATTGTTGACCCTATTGGTGTACCAAAAATTTGTTTGTAATACGTACTATTATGAATAAATACATTAGAGTCAAAAATGAATTCTAAAATTAATTTGAAAGTTTCAAAATCAAGAAGGCAATGTGGTGTAACATTTTCCCAATGTTTTCTTAAACTTGTTGTTATAACAGATAACGGTAAGTTGGTGAAAAGTGAAATAACATCAAAACTGACCAACACATAGTCATCAGGTAATTTGAAATTGTTAATGAATTTATTAAAAGAATTTGATTTTAGCTGTTCCAAAGAATAAAATAGGTGAGGCTCTTAATGTTTTTAATAAACTTAACATCAATCTGCAATTCACAGCATAAGAAGAAGACTCAAACAACTCGATTCCGTTTTTGGACATGCAAGTTTTTAGAACCAACAATAACAAAAATGTTGAAAACAAAATGGTATATAAAACCTTGCTCGAGTAACAGATGGCTTAAATTTCATTCCTATCATCCGATGAAAATGAAAATTAACTTAATCTCGGTAATGAGAAATAGAGTAATCAAATTATCACACCCTGATTTTGTTATTGAATGCCTAGGGATGGTGAGAGATATCCTGCGGGAAAATTCATATCCTGATAAATTAGTTAACAAACTATTGTTTAGTTCTCCCTTGAACCATAGAACGGATAATTGTGGCAATAAATTTCAAAATTTGAATGTTGCTCTGGACAATCTGGAAGCTCTACCAACGAATATAGATCAAAAAATCAATTTGGAAAACACACAAAACAACAACCCCTCTTTTTTCTGCTCGCTGTCATATATAGAGTCTTTAACTCCTAAGCTCATTAACATTTTTAAATGTGAGGATATCAGGATTGCTCTGCGCATTTTTCTAACTATTAATAATATTTTTACAAAAACAAAATTGGAAACATTAGAAAAATTGAACGTAGTTTATAATATCCCTTGTCTAAATTGTAATAAACTGTATATAGGACAAACATCTAGGTGTCTATCGGGACGCATCCCGTCTCACAGAAGTGACTGCAAATTAAAGAGATTATCATGTGCCCTTTCTGAACATGTCATTATGAACAAACATTCCATGGATTTTGACAAAGTAAGAGTGTTGTGTACCGAAAACAATTACCATAAAAGAATTTTTAAAGAAATGTTTTACATGAAAAACGAGGAAAATAGTAAGAACAAAAAAACAGATGTTAATAATCTGAGTATTATTTATGATTACTTGTTAAAACTAGAAAATCATCTTATTTCTCTTTCTAAAAAGATATAAAAGATTTGTTGTTTTTATTTTAATTTTATTTTTAGTTTTAAAATTTTTGAATTTTGTTTTTAATTTGTTAATATTTCAAATGTCAATTTGTTTTTTAATTTTTAATCTGTTAAAGTATTTATATATGAAGGATTAACACTGTTATTTTTAAAAGTTGTTCAGTATTGTTCATGAAGCTGTTTCTTAGTATTAACCTCACTTTAGTAAGTATTTTAAAAAACAAACCTGCCTAAAGACCATGTGAGTTAACGAATAAATAAATTTTAGTAGTTGTCTTGATAAAGGGAATAAACGTTCCCGAAAGCTCGAGTAAATAACAAAGAGTTTCTTTTGCCCAACCAAAGTTTTGACTGCAACCTCATCAAACATATACATATTTTCACTTGTGAAAATATACAACCTTTATATTTTTCAATAAATATTTTTATATTTATTGAAACCAATTCACTTTGTTTTTTCACAATTTTTCTTCTCACCAATACCAATCCAATGTTAACCCTCTGTCCCTCACCATAAACCTAAACCTAACCACTTATATATATTATATATATATATATATATATATATATATATATATATATATATATATTATATATAAGTGGTATATAAGTGGTTAGGTTTAGGTTTATGGTGAGGGACAGAGGGTTAACATTGGATTGGTATTGGTGAGAAGAAAAATTGTGAAAAAACAAAGTGAATTGGTTTCAATAAATTATCTTTCAAAACGTCAAATTTTCTTTTTATTTGTGGGATTAAAAAAAATATAATAATATGTGGGATTATATATAGAGGAGTAACAACCTCGTTAAAAAACTACTAGTTGTGAGTTACTAGGTGAAAATTGGTCAACGGCCTTGCCAGCGGAAGAGGATTCTTAAATTCCCAACGGTGAATGGAGCGGAAGAGGCGGGTGGTTGCACCAATAAAAATCCGCTTTGTGTCTGTCTTAGATTAGGTGACAAAGTGATCAGCGCTGTTCACCAGTGGTGCGGCTGTCAGAACATTTTCATGATCTCAAGAATCAAGTCATAACCTCATGATCTTCTTCTTGTTGATCACTACATCTATCGCTTCAACTTGAAACAAACATGATGATAACAGGAGGTACAATTCCACTACCCCGGGCATCAGTCAATAGACTGATTACTCCTGCTCGTCGGATTCCGAGGGACCAGGAGCGTCATGTTGAGCAGGATCGGAGCTTCTCGAATTTTATACGCGCGAAGCGTAAGTACTTTATTGGCACGCTCAACTCGAACACTCTTCTAAAAGTTGGTAAAATTAAACAGCTTGTAAACACAATGGACAAATTTAATATAAAAATTTTGCAATTCAAGAAACTCGTTTCCTTGATGAATACCACTTTGACACGGATGATTATCGAATATACAAAGGTAAACCCTCTATAAAAATTAGGACGGGCCCCAGGCAATTTGGTACAGCGTTTGCCATCCACAAATCAATTGTAGACTCACTCATTGACTTTACATCAACGCACACAGTCCTACTAACGACTATAATAAGAAAGATCCTAAAACTTTGGATACCTTCTGGGAACAGTTAGAAGAGGTCACCAACCAAATTCCACCGCATCAAGTCAAGATTCTGTAAGGCGATTTTTACGCCCAGTTGGATATAGAGGAACCATTTAGCGAAACAACAGATATTCACACAGCAAATAAATAAATTATAAAAAATGGTGAAAGACTAATAACTTTTTGTGAAAATTTCCAACTTAAAATCATGTCAACACAATTTAGAAAACCCAAACAAAAGCTTTGCACTTGGAGGGCACCCAACATGAAACCCAACAATATGCGTGTATTTCAAATCGATCATGTTGCCATCTCTCATACAAACCAAAAAGAGGTCCTTAATGTAAAAACGAGGAAAGGTTTCTTCTATTCTCATCACTACTTGTTACAAATTAAAATTAAACTCCAACCCAACAGGAGAAGACCACGACAACCGCGAATTTTTTTACCTGACCCTGAATATTTAAAAATAAATAGGGACAGTATTTTGCAAGAAATCAACGAAACAATATTTATTGCGAACCCTGGATCTACGCTTCACACTTTAGCGTATTATTGTTCCGTTTAATTGAAAGTATTTTATCCAGCACGTCGTCACCGTGGGTGTTGACTGCAGTCGACAGCTGATTTTGCAAATAGCGTTCAATATTAGTCATCTCGTACGATCCAGCTAGTATTTTAATCTGTTTCCCTTTGTCGTACTCGAAGAGGTTATTATATATCTCCTCAATGTTTTGAATAGTATTTTACGTGTAAAAACCGATGAGTCCCAAGCAATATATCACGTCAGAATCTAATTCAATGGGTGGATAATAATTTACAGATAACACGTTGGTAGTACCTTGCAGCGTGATTGTTCGAGACATAACTGATACACTTGTAGAGTCACCACTCGTTTTTATTCTAATAAAAATTGTAAGCACAAGTGTCCCCAGTTGTAGTTGTTAAATTTCTGATATCTATCATGATTGTAGTTTATGGTGTTGCCTCGAAGATAGTTTAACAATTCTATGGGTGGTTGTAAATCGCCAACACTATCAAAATATTTCACCAATTTTCCCCGTTTCGTGTAAGCTACCCAGTGTGTACCGATTCCTGCAACGCTGTCCAAATTTACAACAGCGCACTCGTTTTGCAGTGGTTTCGTGGGGAGAGTGTCGCGCATATTAGAAAATATGCGCGCAGTATTCAGGATTTCCGTAGAGTCTATATGCGCGACACTCTCCCCACGAAACCACTGCAAAACGAGTGCGCTGTTGTAAATTTGGACAGCGTTGCAGGAATCGGTACACACTGGGTAGCTTACAGGAAACGGGGAAAATTGGTGAAATATTTTGATAGTGTTGGCGATTTACAACCACCCATAGAATTGTTAAACTCTTAACAATTCTATGGGTGGTTGTAAATCGCCAACACTATCAAAATATTTCACCAATTTTCCCCGTTGTGTAAGCTACCCAGTGTGTACCGATTCCTGCAACGCTGTCCAAATTTACAACAGCGCACTCGTTTTGCAGTGGTTTCGTGGGGAGAGTGTCGCGCATATAGACTCTACGGATATCCTGAATACTGCGCGCATATTTTCTAATATCAGAAACGGTAAGAGAGCGTAGAGGTAGCTTTTCTAGCTGTTTTTTGCCTGCTTCTTTAAATAGAGTATTAAACCTTTGCGATATGATTTGAGGTAGAGACCGCGGCCACTTTTTCCCAATGCAATAGCCTCCATCGTCTTATTGTGTCGCTCAAATTCAGCCAATTTGTTACGTGCATCTTTTGAGGCACTCACTGCTTTTGCGATACCTGCAGCTCCGCCCGCCAAAGATCCAAGAGCACTTAGACCAGCAAACAGTGGGATTAGAGGTAGAATGCCACCCTGTTTTGGGATTTGAATCACACGTGGGGTTCGAATTTTTCTACGACCTCCAGCTTCCTTGACTGCGGCCCTGGCAGCCGCTAATGCAATTTTCCCGCCCTCTATAGGATCTAAAGCATTGAACTTTTTCATTGTTTTCCGCACTTTCGAAACAATGCCGCTATTAAGTGCGACTTTCTAGACATTCTTGACATTCTCTCTTAACATTCTAGTTTGGGGGTTTGTGTTGAGACCCATTCGAAGTTTCCGCTTGATTTTCATAGCAGTTGCAACTGATAATGCTGCCGCCTTTTCACCAAACTTTGCGTCTTTTGCCTTCAACCGTTGCCAAGCGGCTTCCTGCAGAGTTTTATCTGCTTTATGCCGCTAAGTCAGATTATCACTGTGAGAATATGTAACGTCTTGTTCTCTGCATTCACTGTCGAGCGGATTAATACCGGGATCACCTCCAGCTAAATGTTTTTCTAGTTTCGTGCCAGGACCACAATATTGATAACCACCTGGAATATGTATCTCGAACGGTAGCTTGTTGATGAGTGAATTGATGATGCCTCTACTACAATACATATATGTTTGATGTGTAAAAGGTCTAAGACCTCGTATTTATACATTTGGTTTTGAAAAATAAGTTAGTACTATGAGGGTTATAAAGCAGAAAGTATCTCTCCTAATAATGAATCTTGATACATGTATTGGTGAAGGTATGTCGCTCACGAAAGAAATGCGTCATGGTATCTTACTACCGAACACGTTGAGATGTTTAATTTGCGGTCCATCAAACTGTAGCAAATCTAATGTAATGTTGAGTTTGTTGTTTAATGAAAATGGTGTAAAGTTTAAAAATGTGTATGTCTATTTAAAATCACTCATCACTATACCAGTCGAAATATCAGTTTCTTGAAAAAGTTTTAAAACCAAAGGGCGTTGGATATTTCCCATTCAGAGAATGCGGACATTATGAAACCCGGTGATGCAAAACCTGATTGGATTTTTATTTTTGACGATGTGTCTTGCGATAAACAGGATGTGATACGAGAATATTTCAGCATGGGGTGACACAATAATATTGATTCTTTCTATTTATGTCAAACGTATACTCGCATTCCCAAACACCTCATACGTGATAATGCTAATTTTATAATACTCTTCAAAAAAGATGATTTAAATCTTAAACCTGTTTACAACGATCACATAAGCAGTGATGATTTTCGATAAATTCAAGGAAATCAAATTTGACACGGAATTGGACAGAGTCCTACAGGTTTATTACAGTGGATAGAGATATTGATAAGGGGAGATACCGTAAATATATACATCAGTATATAATAATGGGTAAATAGATTCAGATGGTCAGTAAACAATAAAGTGTTGAAGGAGAAGGTGTTTAAGTTTAATTTACTATCTGATCAAACCTGATTACTATTAACTGATTAAATCTAATTGTTGCCTCAACAAACCTGATAATTATCTGATAAAACCTGATTAAACCTGTTTGTTACCTGTTTATTAGCTGATCAAACCTGTTTATTGGCTGATTAAACTTGATTACCTGATGCTGATCTTATTTATGCTCAAAAAGCTATTCGTAAAAAGTTACTCGCTATAAAATTGAATAGAACCGAAGAAGATGAACTGCTAAATAAAACTTATAAACTTCTAATCGAACCTTTGAAAAATTGATTAGCCACATCACAAAAGCCGCAATTACAAAATATTTCAAATATTAAACAAGAGATTCCTAAATTATCCCCATTCAAAAACGAGCAACCAAAACAGGAAAATGATGATGAAGTTATTAAAGCTGGAGCTAAACGTAAATCAACTAATTTCATTCAAAAACCTAAACCTAAGCGAGTAGATTTTTTACCACGCGAACAGGAAATTTCATACGAAGATATACCACAAGATGATGCAGATGAAAATGTATTTGAAAGTGATCGACACATGTATCAAACGTTCGTCGAAGATATGGCTCTCCGAGTAATGGAGTCTTATTTAGAATCTTATAATCATTTACCGAGACAATATGTAGAAATGCTGATCAAAGATGGAAAGGCTGATTTGGACACACAAACGGGTATTCGTATCAACCCAAATACTGATAAATGGATGATTGGAAAATCAAATGTCGAGATTATCGGAAAAGATTTACGAATATAAGGGATTAAATTCATCGGTACCCCAGGTCTTTATGAATTACTTACCAAGAAGGAGCCTATTGGTTATAATGATGCTGATAAATGCAATTATAAAGATATTTTGAAAAGAACCAATGTGCGGCGGAGAAATTACGATCCAAATTCACAGATTCAAGAAAGTAAAACATCTTAATATAAAAACATAATTAAACCACTTTTTGAAAGAGCCGATCCCCGAATAGATTCCTGGTCAGGACCGGCATCGTTACCATCACCATCGGGTCGGGGATTATTTGATTCAACATTAAATATTTCAAACGTGACAGCTGTGAGCAATCCAAAAGTGCGATATCGTTACTGGAATAGTCTAGAGGAATTGGTTCATCGTTTATACCTCCTGCATGCCGCAAGGAAGGCTTGAAATACTTCTCTCCAAAATCCTCCATCGAGGAGGAACTACGTGAAGCAGATATAATTGAGTAGATTGCGGATTTTAATTTATATCCACAATGAGCATTGATAAGTTCGGACGTTATCAGTTTCGGACGTCATCAGCACAACGGGGTCCTCCAGGTTCTGGATTTATGTTTACATGTGATGGGGATTTCAATGTTGAGAACAGAAGAATTTGTAATATAAGTGAACCGCTAGATAAGTCTGACGATGCTACTAAAGATTTGGTTGTTACTTATATTAGCGGCATTAAACAATATTTGAAAACTGTAAATGAGAAGATCGATGTTGCTATTAAGGACTTTCATGCAAAGGAAGTGTTGGATTTAAAAACTGTAAATGAAAAGACCGATGTTGCTATTAACGACTTTCATGATGTTGATGAAACACTCGCAAAGGAAGTGTTGGATTTAAAAACATTGAATGAAAACATGAAACATGAAAATAAAATTCAATCAGATTTACTCAATTTAGGCAATAAATTACAAGCAACCATTAATGTTATACCAAGCATTATTGACTCGAAACTCTTAAAAACGAATTGTCAACATTGATCAAAAATTTATTCACCCCCTTAATAACTATAATGTATTTAAATCAGATATTGAGGCTCAGTTAAAACTAATTAACGAGGATATTGGTAATATATAGTCAGCGCAATAATAGTCAGCATATAATAGTCAGCGCAACAGCCAACTCAACTAACACCCTCCAGATCATCTGACGCATCTACACCATCATCCGCTTCAATAAATTTGGCAGATATTCCGCATGCTAAGAAAAAGCAGCTCAATCAAGCAGGACGTGGTGAATGAACTGCATAAGCCAGCTCGTAAAAATTTCAAAAGACGTAGAGTAATTTTAAAAAGATTAGATGATCTGTGGCAAGCCGATTTAGCATAATTCGGTTCTCATTCTCGCGAAAATAAGGGTTATGAATTTATACTGGTTGTGCTCGACTGTTTTTCCAAGTATCTGTGGACTGTTCCATTAAAAGATAAATCAGCATAGAGTCTAAGCGATGCGTTCAAGAAAATATTTCAACAAGATGGTCGCATTCCCTGTAATTTGCACATAGATCAGGGTAAAGAGTTTTACAATCTACAGGTAGACGCATTAATGTAAAAATATAATGTGAATCACTATTCAACGTTTATAATAATGAAAGCATGCATGGCGGAGCGTGTTATTCGAACTTTAAAAGATAAACTATATCGAGCATTCAGCTTGAGTGGAAAATATAACTGGTATTGTATATTAGCAGAGATAACTAGAGAATATAACACTACTAAACATCGCATGATTGGAATGAAACCACAAGATGTCAACACTAAAAATGAGAAAGAGCTTCTTAATACGGCTTATTCGCACATAAAAATTGCTGGTAGAGGAGGCTTTCAAGTAAGTGATGTATAGTAGGTGCGTATAAGTAAACAGAAGGCTCTATTTGCCAAAGGTTACATGTCAAACTGGACAACGGAACTTTTAAAAATTCAAAAGATAAAGATAACCAACATTTATGGGCATTTTACGAGTATGAATTACAAAAAGCAAAACATGATAACGTCTACTTGGTTGAAAAGGTTCTGCGTAGAAAAGGAAATAAAGTGTATGTGAAATGGCTTGGACTCGATGCGGCACAAAATAGTTGGATTCATAAATCAAATGTACCTTAATATTTATATTCACACATTATTTTAAGAAAGTGATCATTACTGCAAAACTCGTATTTAGAAACTTGTAAAATGATGATATTAATAAATTTACTTGGCTTATTTTGTTGTTTCATTTCTCGAACCCAATAAAAAGTAAGCCATAAAATTTAAATATTTATTATAAGTAAAAAGAAGGTGTGGAGCTTGGCATATGCAGATGACATGGTGGTATTTGCAAAGTCGGCTAGTGAGATGAAGGACGTGATTGAAAGGCGCTGTAGGTATTTCGAAAAGAGGGATTTAAGGGTGAATGTTGGTAAAACAAAATGGATTCGGTTTAAAAGGGGTGGGCGATCCAAGAAAGAAAGGTTTGAATGGCAGGGTACTGAAATAGAGGAAGTTAGTAAATTTAAGTATTTGGGGTATGTCTTTGGGACTGGATACAGTAATAAAGAACACATAGAGTATGTTACAAATAAGGCATGGGTGGCGGCGGGTCGTATCTGGGAGGTTTGGAAAAGGAACTTTGATGGAAACTTTAGAGCAGCAGAGACCATATGGAAGGCATGTGTGCGGAGCGTGTTACTGTATGGATGCGAGGTCTGGGGAACGAAAGAGGAAGACAAGATCGAAAGGGAGCAGCTAAAGTTTTATAAGAAAGTGTTGAAACTTGAAAGGTCGACGCCTGGTCACATTGTGCTTCAGGAAGTGAGTGCTTGTAAGGTGGCGGTAATAGCTGCGGAAAGAGTGATAAAGTTTGAGTATAGAGTGGATGGGTTAGGAGATGAAAGGATAATAAAGGAAATCTTTCGAGTAGTGAATAAAGAGGGGTTAAGTGGTAGAAGAGAGAGCGGTTGGGGGTTGAATAAAAGGAAACTGTACGAGAGAGGCGGGTTATCATCCGAGGAGTTGAAAACGGAAAAAAGTGCGGGTGTTCAGTGGAAACGGATGCTAAAAGAGAGGTTATTAGAAGTGGACTTCCAAGAGCGCCAATCAAAAATAGAGGCTAATAAATATCACCGAGGCTACAGTCAGATACAAGTGCACGGCCGTTTTGCTGGTTATTTGAGGACAAGTAAAGGATCAGTCAGTGTTGGCGAGATTTAGGTGTGGCAATGAAGAGCGTGGAAGGAGACATTGGATGAAGAAGGAAAGTAGAAGGTATTTGGTGTGAAGGTTGAAGGAAGATATGTGGAGTCATTGGTTGGAAGAATGCACGATGGCGGAGTAGAATGACCAAGAGAGAAGGCGAGTAAAGGATTGGAGGAAGTGTATGGACGAGAGCGGGAAGGGATTGTCGTTTTTACACAGAGTGAAAAGATGGAAAGAGCGGATGCGACGGGGTAGTTTTTTGGGTGTTGCGGTTTAGTTTTTTTGTTTTAGTTTATGAGCTCATGTCCGATGTACAGGTGTTGAAGTATAGGTTTATGGGGTGGTAAAATTTATTTTTTTCTTTTTAATGGGGTTTTAGTTTCACAACTTTTTTATTATTTTTATTGTTTTATTTTGTATGTATATTTTGTATGGAAATGTAAATTATTTTAATTATGCCAATAAAGGTTATTATTATTATTATTATAAGTATATAGTTCATTCATTTTGTTTACAAAAATAAAAGGCAAAGCCTTTTATTGTTACTGAGAGCACTAGTAAAATAATGCTATCTGGTAAATGGTTGAAAATTATCAGATCGGGCCTCGTCATCGAATATTCAGAAGGGGGTGGAGATGCTATATTTAGGAAAAGATGTGGTGGAGATGCTCTCTTCGGGAAAAGATGTGGTGGTCGGGTTGTATACTAGTACTTGCATAATATCTTCAGCAAGCTATCCTCCAAATTTCCATATTAACCACACACTAACTAGATGTTTGAGTTTCATTGCTTAGACATTTATAGCATCGGTAGGGAGGGGGTCCATCAATATGGGTCCTATCCGTCGGCAAATTGTAATGTTCTAGACAGGGTAGGCATGCGATAATATCCTTATCTTCCTGGATATAATTTGGCAATAAATCCCACATCATAGAGAGTTCTGTGGCCGATATATGCTTCATTAAATGTAATTAATATTGTCCTCTGCAGAGACAAACACAGTATGGATTAAATGATGACACGTCTGGGTAAAATGATTTTAACATTTTTTCTCATGCTTGCAGCGCCGAGTTCACCGATGCTATGTTAAGTTAAACGCTTGCACTGCTGATTTCCTCGTAGTTTTTAATATATTTTTTCAACTGATTTAGTTCCCTAATGTAGATCTTCAACTTCAATGCAGCTGATTGCGTAATTTATATTTTCACCATGTATTAATAATTACACTGTCGTGTTGTCTCAATATCTTTTATGAATTTGTTCCTATTGTAGGAAATTACTTCATACATACATTTAACATTTTCACAGGTCTGTGCCGCTGCAGATGAATTGAGAAGCTCGTCCAGTGTCGAAAGTATATACCTTCGGGCAAATTTATAAAGTGTAGCACATAACCGTCGTAAAAATTTGTAGATGCTCTAATCTTGACAGCCGGTAATCGACTAGTTGAAATACATTCGACAATTTATGTACTGTTTGCGTATCCAATTTGAAGTGAAAACCTCTACTTTCTAATGTTACATATCTTTTCTTATTTCTATTGGTCAACGAGTGGTAGCTCACAGTGCAGTGGTCGGAGACAGATACAGTGTTTTCCAAACATTTATGTTCTTCATCCTGTGTCTGCAGCAAATAACTACAGTTGGAACATTTCCTCTTGACTCCTCTATTTCGTTTTTCCACTGATAGGAAATGTATCACATCGTACAAGTGACAATTGTATCAATAGAAATAAGAAAAGATATGTAACGTTAGAAAAACAGCATAACATTGGTATCAATGTTATGCTGTTTTTGGAATTGAAAAGACGTACACACTGATAATACCTTCGCACGGCGCTGAATCCAGTTGATATTGTTAGTGTGGTGGATATGGAATAATCATTAAAATCATAATCATTAAACAAACTATTTAGGACTTCAGTTGGTGAACACTGTCCAGAATCACAATCATCATCAATACCTTCTTGTATATTGAGAATTGGTACATCGCCCATGATCGCGCTTCAACTAATCGATTCTATGATTACCCTCGATATTTATATTTTTCTTGGACCAATCAGAAATTTTTTATCCCCACACATACAAATTTCCGTATAATATTTCATATAAAAATTCTTCAAACAAGCTCCAAACTTAAATTTAATTATGTGATGTTTCTTACATCCTCTTGTTAATCAATCATTATGTAGTTGTGGATTTAGAAAATAATAATGATTGTTACAATTTACATAAAACTGAACATATTAGATTAAATCATTTTAATAACTATTCTGTATGTAGCGCTGAAAATGTGAGGCTTCTGTTTATATAATTAAATTAATAATAATAACTCTTACCTTATTATGTTGTGAATTATTATCACTCATTAATTCATTTATTATCATAAGGCTTACTTTTTGCCCCGCGGGGTTTGTTTCTAGCCCCATGTATCTAGTTTCTAGTCGCGTCTATGTAAATATCTAGACCCCTAGTCTCATCTAGTCTCGTGTTTCTAGCCTCTTCTGTCTAGTCTCATCTAGTCTGTTTCTAGTCTCATGTATCTAGCCCTGTAGAGTTTGTCCCATGTATCTATTATCATATATCTAGCCCCTAGTCTCATATATCTAGCCACTAGTCTCATATAATTAGCCTCCTGCTTCTAGACCCGTATGTCTAGTCTCATATATCTAGCCTCGTAGGTCTTGTTTCTAGTTGGGTTTCTAGTCTCTGGGTTCAGCGGATTTCTAACCTCACGCGACTAGTTTCATCGGGGCTTATAACATCTCTCTCTCTAGGCAACCAACTACACACACCTGCATTTTTGAATCCACAACCCCGGAAGTTGAAGCCGGAAGTTCGATCGGTTTTCTAGCCTCGCACGTCTAGTTCTCTAGGCAAGCAACTATACAAACACCTGCATTTTTGATTCCGCGCACCCGGAAGTTGAAGCCAGCAGTTCGAACCGAAAGTCCGGACTGGAAGCCGGAAGTCGACACCGGAAGCCGTAAATCTAAACCGGAAGTCGGAACTGGAAGTCGAAACCGGGGATGAGGGCCCAGAACGCATCATCTATTCCTACTGTCATCCTCCGCGGCAGACATTGCTAAACTAATTATCTCGATGCTGATTGGTTGATTAACGAATAAATAATTGCAGTTGTCCTTGTGCCTCAATATATATGTAATGGACAAGTCTAGAGAGATAACACTACATAGTCAAGACTAGACTAGACAGACAAGAATAGAGAGACGAGACTAGAGAGACTAGATTAGACAGACAAGCGGAGATAATTCAAAATGAGTTGCGGGGGTAGCGGGGAAACGAGTATACAAAATTGACTGCAAACATATTACCGCTTGATTCAATAAGATTATAGGATGTAGACCGGACAGGACTAAACAGACAAGACTAGGCAGACTACATATTTCCAGTGATATTTATCTGAATAATTTCCTATGTGTAAGTGAAATTTCTTATACTTGCCTGTATCCTAAACCGTATTAATTATCTTCATAATCAATTTCTTAGAAATTGTGTGTTTATTTTAATCTCGATTTGACCTGATCGAATGTCTGCCTTCGATAACAACCCTCTGTTATTTTATATTTATGCGCGAGCGGAGAATTAATCATTTCGTCGCCATAAAAAATATGTGATGGTTGTTTAAACCCTTTTTTCAACTGAACCGACTTTTATAAAACGTGATGAATATGAAATTTCTATAAAATAATCTGCGTTTTTATTTTAATTAGCCATTAGACGTGACCGAATGTGTGACGTCGATAACAACCCCTGTAATCCTAATCAGTTACATACAAGCGCGGAACAAATTAATTATGGAACGCAGTCTAAATAATTTCTCGGAAACTTATCAATTTTCATAATATTAAACTTTTTAAATTTTCATAAGATAACAATTTGAAATTCTTAGAAATTGTGCGTTTATTTTAATAAGCATATAAAATTTTGATTTACTGTCGGGCTTTTAGATTAGGCGCGACCGTACGTCTAGTGCTGATAACAATTCCTCATGTCAACTTGTCTGGATCACGTGACACAACTAGAGGGTATATAAAACCGAGCTGAGAGTTCTAAATCTGTTCCTAACTAAACCTCGCCACGACAAGTCGACAGCTTAAAAATATTCTCCTGCGCTCAATGCCATAGAGTTTTTGGAAGGAAGGATGCTCTCTCAAGACATCTGAAAACCTGTGGTGAGTCTCAAATGTATTATAAATCTCCAATTCACGGGCTAATTTAATTTAATTCAAAGGTTGAAATTAAGCTCAAATGCGAATTGTGTGCTATAACGTTCGCAAGAATGAACGGCTTAAAACGCCATATGAAACAACATCACACCCACGATATACCCTCCACCTCCAAGAGACTCCTAGAGGCCGACGATCTACCCTCCATCTTGAAGAAGATGAAAATGGACCCACCAACTCCATCAACTCATCGCTGCGATATTTGCCACCAAGTCCTCGCAACCAGAGTCAAGTACGCTGGACATCTGCTTTCACAACAGCATCTCCAGGTGGCAGTGAAGCCATATCAGCAAGATGTCACTAAAGTCTGCTCCAGCTTCAAGAAAAGGGTAGCTAACTATAGAATTAATGGTTCAGGGATAGATATAGATAGCTTTGTAGTCAATTCGGGGGGTATTGTTGCTATCATGATTGAAAACATTGTCAAGCCTTTAATTCATGTATCAACTTTAACATCGAACTCTTTGGTATCTACATAAATGGAAAAAAAAATCCCGCGAGCGAATTAAAGTCATTCAATACAAAGCATCGCGAAATAACACCTAGCATGAGCAACTTTGTCGAAATTAAAATTTGAACCAAATTTAGCGAGTTTCAGGAGAAAGATTCCGGTTGGTCACTAAGGGAGATTTCCCATTTAGAAATTATTCTAAATAAATACAAACCAATACGTGGGTCATCATTTTTGAACCGCCAAAAGAAATTAGGGATAGGAAAGCCTGTATTAATATTAAGAATGAAGACGAGTTTTGCTTTTTATGGAGTTTTATATCCGCGTTACACCCCTCGAATGTGAGTTCTGTTCGTCCGGCATCAAATCCTCACTTTTCTCAGATTTCAAATGAGGACGGACAAGGATTCCCAAAATTAAGGACATTCCCAAATTTGAACAGACAAACAATATTAGCATTAACGTTTATGGTTTAGAATTTTATTTTAAATCTAAACAGCATGACGTTGTAGGACCGATATTTCTCACTACTGGGATTAGAGAAAGACATGTAAATTTATTATATTTAGAGGAAGGGGTTAAAGGCCACTATGTATTTATTAAAAATATTTCACGGCTTGTAAAAAGTCACATCCCAGCAGATCGTAAAAAAAATATTTATGTGATGACTGTCGAACCTTCGTCTCAACGGAATCAACTTTTAAAACATAACACAACTTGAATAACAACATAAATAATAAACTGAACATAAATTGAATGACTGCAACAAAATTTACACCATTATGCTGACAGAAGACCATGTAAAAGATAAAAGAGGTGCTATGATGCCGGGTGCTATGATACCCTTTGTCGTATACGCAGATTAGAAATCATTATTAAAACCGATTCAACTATGTTCGGCGAACCCTGACAATAGCTATAAAAATCAAACACATAATCACGAACAATTTCGCCTATAATATAAAATGTTCATTTGCTGATTCATTAAGTAACTTTTCCACTTATACCGGAGCATATTGTCCAAAATTGTTCTGCGAGAACCTCAATGCCGATGTGAAGGAATTATACAGGAAACATTTAAGCGTTGTACTTCCGATGGATAAACTAATTGCACTTGAGCAAAATACATACAATATGACTACTTCTTGTCATATATGTAATAAATGATTACAAGTAACGGATAAAGTCGCCGATCATGATCATTTAACGAGTAAATGTCGGGGAGCCGCCCACTCAAACTGTAATTTAAATTATAAAATCCCGAAAATGATTCGTGTATTTTTTCATAATATGTCAAATTATGATGCACATTTATTTATTAGAGTTTGGGTCCGGCGAGGTCCGGCGATATATATATATATATATATATATATATATATATATATATATATATATATATATGCTTGAAGATAGTTTTTAATGGCTGGCTATTTAATATAAACGTTGTAAATTTTCACAAGTAAAAATATGTATATTAGTTTGATGAGGATGCAGTCAAACTCTGGAACACTCTGGAAGCTCTACTAACAAATAAAGATTAAGAAATCAATTTGGAAAACACACAAAACAACATCCCCTCTTTTTTCTGCTCGCCATATATAGTCTTTAACTCCTAAGGTCATTAACATTTTTAAATGTAAAGATATCAGGATTGCTTAGCGCATTTTTCTAACTAATAATAATATTTTTACAAAAACAAAATTAGAAACATTAGAAAAATCGAACGTAGTTCATAATATCCCTTGTCTAAATTGTAATAAAATGTATATAGGACAAACATCTAGGTGTATTTAGGGACGGATCACGTCTCACAGAAGTGACTGCAAATTAAAGAAAATATCATGTGCCCTTTCTGAACATGTCATTATGAACAAACATTCCATGGATTTTGACAAAGTAAAAGTGTTATGCACCGAAAACAATGACCATAAAAGATTTTTTAAAGAAATGTTTTACATAAAAAAAAAACGAGGAAAATAGTATGAACAAGAAAACAGATGGTAATAATCTTTGTATTATCAATGATTACTTCTTAAAACTAGAACATCATCTTCTTTCTTTTTCTCAAAAGATGTAATTTGTTTTAATTTTTATTTTTAGTTTTCAAATTTTTGAATTTTTTTTTTTAATATTAATATATCAAATGTCATTTTATTTTTTAATTTTTTAATCTGTTAAAGTTTTTATATATGAAGGATCAACACTGTTATTTTTTAAAAGTTGTACAGTATTCTTCATGAAGCTGTTTTTTAGTATTAACCTCACGTTAGTAAGTATTTTAATAAAACCTGTCTAAAGACCTTGTGAGTTAACTAATAAATAAATTATTGTAGTTGTCTTGATAAAGGGAATAAACATAACCGAAAGCTCGAGTAAATAACAAAGAGTTTCTTTTGCACAACCAAAAGGTTTGACTACATCATCATCAAACTTAAATACATATTTTCACTTGTGAAAGTATACAACGTTTATATATATATATATATATATATATATATATATATATATATATATATATATATATATATATATATACATTATTAATAGTTTCGATACAAAAAATATAAAAGAATTTAGAGTTCAAGCCATAGAGGCGTCAGATATATGACGTGATCAATGACTCATGCTTAACGTTTCTTATCATCATATCCTGTGATGGATAAATTTTCTTATCAATAATACATCCCTCGTGCCCAAAAACATGTATACTATAATAAATACAAACCAATACGTGTGTCATCATTTATTGAACTGCCAAAAGAAATTAGGGATACGAAAGCATGTATCAATAATAATAATGAAGACGAGTTTTGCTATTTATGGATTATTTTATCCGCGTTACACCCCACGAATGTGAGTTCTGATCGCCCGGCATCATATCTTACTTTTCTCAGATTTTAAGTTACGACGGACTAGATTTCCCGCTTAAAATTAAGGACATTTCCAAATTTGAACAGACAAACAATATTAGCATTAACGTTTATGGTTTAGAAATTAATTTAAAATCTAAACAGTATGACGTTATAGGACAGATTTTTCACACTATTGAGATTAGAGAAAGACATGTAAATTTTTCATATTTAGAGGAAGGGGTTAAAGGCCAAATAATATAAAACAATTTAGAGTTCAGGCTTATATACACGCGTCAGATGTATCAGGTGATCAATGACTCATTCGAACAAGTTGCGATTGAAAATGTTTAAGGTTTCTTATCATCATTTCCTGTGATGGATAAATTTTCTTGTCCCTCATGTGCAAAAACCCTCATGCGCAAAAACATGTATATATTGAAAACGTATATAAACATACTTTACAATATATACATTATTAATAGTTACAATACAAAAATATACATTATTTATAATTAAAAGAATAAATATATAAACATTATTTACAATATATACATAATTAATAGTTACATTACAAAAATTACTTTATGGAATAACATCTAATTATTTCTAGTAGTTTTAAGAAAAGGGTAGCTAGTTTATTCGAGAATTCCTCCACGCGAGAGTATTTACGCCGTTAGGACAAATGTATCGTTTATCGTCATTGCTACTCAATGCAATTTTATTTTGCTCGATGATAAACGTGACGTGTTTGTAGCTTCTAAATATTTGCTGTTTGCGATATATTTTTCCACGGTTAACATACATTGTCTATAATCCTCGCCACTAATATCCACTACACTTTTTTTTACGCCTTTAGCCTTTTTCTTCCAATTCACTCTATCCCTGTACAATGAACACACATTTTCGCTCTTATCCCAACAAAATCGAACATAATCTCACCCACCGAAAATTTTTCGAAAAAGTCTTTTCGAAATCATTTTTTGCGGTCTGTCGTAAAGTAGTGTTTAGGTCAATATATTGTCTTAGCCAGTCAGATTGTTTCAAATTTTATAATTCTATGATTTTTTGTAATTTTCAGTACGTGATTTATTCCTTGCTTTAAATTCCTGTAATGAACAACATACTTTTCTTTGTTTTTTAAACTTGGAATTAGTTTTCTGTTATTAAATTTTGAATCTGGTGGAGCTATGGTTTCGACGAGGAATGGTAAATCGTTATGTGGGGTCTCTAGCGATTCAGGATACTCGATGTCTGCTTCGATAAAATAGCTAATAGGTAAATCATCAATCATTTTCGTTACGTCAAAGTCTAAAATTTCAGTCTCCGTCAACCACTTAAAACCTCCGTAAGGCATTAGTTGAGAAAGCGCCAAACCATACAAATTTTTCGCATCCCAGTACGCTAAATATGTACTGAGTTGGACCGAATTATACTCATATAAGTATTTATTATTTGCCTTAGCGTATCTCAGCGAGGCTTGGCAAATACCTCCTCTAATGCCTTTGGAGACGAATTGGTGCATGTCTATGTCCGTCAAAAGTTCCAAATTTATGTCAGCCATTTTCAGCATTGCATCCCAGTTTAGTCCGGGTGCCGTATAATAATGGGCCGAATCAAGCTGATATGTTGTGATGCGCACGTTTCGAAATTGCTCGAAAATGTCTGTCAATAATAATACGTCAGTCATTAAATATAGGTCTGAGTAATCTTTTAAGTCTCAGCAATTAAATGTAGTCCAAACAGTCTGATGAAAATTGTTTTCTTCATCGGTGATGATACAGTTATTTAAAGAATCGTTAAAACAGTCCTTGTGCGGTAAAGATGTATGTCAGTCTATCGAAGTGTCCATGTGTTTGTATGGGAAAACACCTGTCTGCATAATTAACATAAAATGTCCATTGTTAGGGTAAAGTTTTCTAACCTCTATGGATTGATCGGCACTTAAATTCTTTGCTAGTTTGACCAAATATCTAGCCATAGATCAGAATGAGTCTATAAATCTTAATTTTAAATAAATTTTATTTTCTACCTCTTTTTTAACTACATATTCAACGACCGAGAGATTTTTGGTGATAGATATATATTTTTTTATTATGTGGAATTATGTCAATTTTTTCTCGTAGGAGGCAAGCTCTTTAATAAATAAATGAGCATCATAATTTGACATGTTATGAAAAAGTATAAGAATCATTTTCGGGATTTTATAACTTAAATTACAATTTGAGTGGGCGGCTCCCCGAAATTTACCCGTTAAATGATAATGAGCGGCGACTTTCTCTGTTACTTGTAATAATTTATTACATATATAAAAAAACTGGTCGAATCGTATGTATTTTGCTCAACTGCAGTTAATTTAACTATCGGAAGTACAACGCTTAAATGTCTCTTGTATAATTCCTTAACATCTGCGTAGAGGTTCTCGCAATACAATTTTGGAGAATCTTCTCCGATATAAGTAAAACATTTAATTAATGATTCATCAAATGAACATTTTATATTATAGGCGAAACTGTACGTTACGTGTATAATATGTTTGATGGGTGTAGCTATTGTCAGGTTTCGGCGAACATGTAATGATGTCGATGACGACATGTGCGAACAAAGGGTATATTTTTCTAACCAAATTTTAATACATTCCCCGGCATCATATTACTTTTTTATCTTTTCTTCTACCGGCATAACTGTCTAAATTTGATTGCAGTTATTCAATCTATTTTGTTTAAAAGTTGATTCCATTGAAAAGATGGTTAGACAGACATCACATAAATATTTTTTTTACGATGTTACTGATGTGATCTGACTTTTTACATGCCGTGAAATATTTTTAATAAATACATAATGGCCTTTAACCCCTTCCTCTAAATATGAAAAATTTACAAGTCTTTCTCTAATCTCAATAGTGTGAAAAATCGGTCCTACAGCGTCATACTGTTTAAAACGTTAATGCGAATATTGTTTGTCTGTTCAAATTTAGGAATGTCCTTAATTTTAAGCGGGAAATCTATTCCGTTGTAATTTAAAATCTGAGAAAAGGGAGGATATGTTGCCGGGCGATCAGAACTCACAATCGTGGGGTGTAACGCGGATAAAATACTCCATACATAGCAAAACTCGTCTTCATTCTTATTATTGATACATGCTTTCGTATCCCTAATTTCTTTTGGCAGTTCAATAAATGATGACCCATGTATTGGTTTGTATTTATTTAGATTAATTTCTAAATGGGAAATCTCACTTAGTGACCAACCCAAATCTTTCTCCTGAAACTCGCTACATTTGGTTTTAATTTTAGCAATCATATCATCATCAATTTCGAAAAAGTTGCTCATGCTATGTGTTATTTCACGATACTTTGTATTGAATGGCTTTAATTCGCCCGCGGGATTTTTTTCATTTATGTAGATACCAAAGAGTTCGATGTTAAACTTGATACCCAAATTAAAGGGCTTGACCACGTTTTCAATCATATTAGCAACAGTACCCTTCGAATTGACTACAAAGCCATCTTTATCTATCCCCGAACCATTAATTCCATAGCTTGCCACCCTTTTCTTGAAGCTGCAGCAGACTTCAGTGATGTCTTATTGATATGGCTTCACTACCACCTGGAGTTGCTGTTGTGGCACAGATGTCCAGCGTACTCGACCCAGGTTGCGAAAAGTTGGGTATTGGGTAAGTAATATCGCAGCGATGAGTTGATATAGTTGGTGAGTCCATTTTCTCCTTCTTCGATGTAGAGGGTAGATCTTCAGCCTCTAGGGGTTTCTTGAGGGGGTATCGTGGGCATTATGTTTTTTCATATGGCGTTTTACGCCTGTATGTAGCTTATAAGATTACTGGGGTTGTTATCGACGTCAGACATTCGGTCACGTCTAACATTAAATCAAAATAAAAACGCAGATATATTTTCAAGAAATTGATTACCCCTAGTTTCATAAAAGTTGATTCAGTTGAAAAAAAGGGTTTGAACAACCATTACATAAATATTTTTTATCGCGACGAGATGATTATTTCTCTGCTCGCGCACCGCTGATAAGATAACAGGGGATTATTATCGACGGCAGACATTCGATCAGGTCTAATGGACAAGCCGAACAGTAAATCAAAATTTTAATATGTGTATTAAATAATAAACACACAATTTCTAAGAAATTGATCAGACCACCATAAGTTATTAACCACACGCTCTCGCGTACGGCTGATAAGATAACAGGGAGTTGTTATGAGTGCCAAACCTTTGGTTCTATCTAGGCGCACGTTACATAAACATTTTATGTCGTGGAAGTTGTAATAAAAATTATTGGATGTTATTTCCTTCTTATACATTTAAAAGATTCAAGTTCAAATACTAAACTGATTACGTAAACTGAAAAAGAAACAATATATCTCATTTTTCACTAAAAATTGAACCTTATTGCCAAAATAGATTTTTATTTATATTAAATATTTAAATAATTAATACGGTTTAGGATACAGACAAGTTTAAGAAAGTTCACTTACACATAGCAAATTATTCTGATAAATATCATTGGAAATATGTAGTCTGTCTAGTCTTGTATGTCTAGTCTTGCCTTTTTAGTCCTGTCCGTTCTAAATCCTATAATTTCATTGAATCACGCCGCAATATGTTTACAGTCAATGTTGAATGTTCGTTTCCTCGCTACCCCCTCAACTCAATTTTAATTTTCTCCGCTTGTCTGTCTGGTCTAGTTTGTCTAGTCTCGTCTCTCTATTCCTCTCCGTCTAGTCTAGTCTTGTCTGTCTAGTCTTGTCCATTAGATATAAATTGAGGCACAAGGAAAACTGCTAATATTTATTCGTTAATCAACCAATTAGCATCGAGATAATTAGTTTAGCAATATCTGCCGCGGCGGATAATGTCATCCACTGAGGGGGTGGTAGTGGCGCCAGAAGTAAGGATCTTTCCCTACTCGAGGGGATTTTTTCCGTTAACCAAATTTCTCCTGCATTTTTCCACAATTCTGCAGTTATTTGATCCTCCCCTGAAGCTATGTTCTTTTTTAGTGATTGAACAATTTCTTTATTCTCTTGTACAGTCGGTGGGGTTTAATCTTGATTAACTTTATAAGAATTGATAAACTTAATTTTTTCTTGTGGTAAATAACTGTTGAGTAATTTAGAAAAGTATACTGCAAATATTGTACAGCTTGCATCTATAGCCAATTCTCCATTTTCATTAACAAAATGGAGCGATGGCGAAAAATGCTTTATCAACTTTTGCTTCAATATCTATAATAGTTTCGTGACATATGTTGCTTAAAGTCTTCTTTTATTGATTGTAATTTACCCAAATTGTAATTTAAAATCTTTACTTTGTTTACGAATTCTCCTCATTGATTTTGTACCTTCCTAATGTTTTTAAGTTCTTGATATGTGGTTGGAGTTTTATTGCACGACCAATTAAGCCAGGTTTGCTGCCTATGTTGTATTTACAGGTCACATTCATCTGTCCACCACGGGAGTTTTCTTGTTCTTTTAAAGGAGCTATATTAACAACTGTTTGTAAGAGTCCTGCTTGAAGTTGCGGCCAATTTTGTGGATGTATTTCTTCAGTTCCTTTAATGAAGTTTTCATTACCTTTAATACTCGCTATATCATATTTATGTTGAGGAACTGGTTTTCTAAGATTTCGTTTCTCAGGGACCACATCAAGGGAAAATTTTGTTGGATAGTGATCAGAATCTAAGTCCAGGCCTTTCAATACTTTTAGATTAAATTTTAGTTTTTAAAGTGCTTCAGGAAAAACGACATTTTTGTAGTGTTGTAGTTTCTCATTAACCGATATTGATTTTTGTTATAATGATTCCAAGTAAGTCGGTAGGCGCTCTGTATTTTTTTTACTCGTTCTTGATTTGCTATTATATTTAGGCCGGACGGTTGGATGATTTCTAGTAAGTATATAAACTGGGGAAACTGGGATACAGAACCATATCGTGTCTTGATGGGTAGATTGTCGAACGGGGATCGTTCTATAAACTGTGTTTTTTCATAATATATTAGGAGACCAGCCTTTTATGAAATTTCGTGAAATTTTTCAAGTGCACGCTTTGCACCTTGTTTGGTTTGATAATATGGCAAGATCTTCAGCAGTGGCGGCTCGCCTATAAGGGCTGCAGTGCTGCAGCTCTCCCGCCAAAATGAAAACTGGAATTTCAAGAAAAAATGATTTAATTTAAATTTTTTCTTGAAATTCCAGTCGTGCAAAGTGGATCTTTTGCAAATGCATAACTGAATATTTTGCTTCGATCATTTCTATAAAAATTTAATTAAAATTAAATTCAACAATTAAATTCAAAAATAACTATCTTACATTCTATGTGCATAGCTAGGAGCTTTAAATTTCCTCTAAATATAATCCATAATAATGTGTGTAAAAATGAAAAAAAATAAAAAATTCAGTATTGTTTTTCTACAGAAATTTGTTAGAAAATTTGGACAATGACAAAAAGTAAATACGTAGTTCTACCGGAAACTACAAACATAAATGTTATATATCCAATTTTTCGGAACTGCAAATAGAACTGTTGCGGGATTTTTTTAAATTTTCATTCAAAACCATGGATGAACCCTTATTACTGCAAATATCTTTTGAATTAAGGTTTTGATCAAAAAATGTCAAAGGGATCTTCGATAGAACTCAATTCAGATCTACAAATAGAACGTTCTTGCAAATTTCAAAATTCTATTTTGTTTGCAAAATCTCAATTTTTGCAGATCTGTTTGTAATATTAGTCAAGTACTCCAGAACTATGGTCGAGATTCAGAAATATGTTAAAACGAACATTTTTTCTCAAAAGTAATTGCAAGCTCATATTTTTTCGCTAAATTCTGCAGAACAATTGAAATTGCACAAAGTACTGGAGAAGTATTTCAAATCTACCAGGACTTAATAACCATACTTGAAAACTGAATTGAAAACTATCGTTTCATATACCAAAATATCAATACAATTATTGTAAAATAATAACCAGAACACATCTTGAGGCAACCTTTATTGCTCACAACCTTAGTTGTATAACGTTGGACTTTGTCCAACCCACATTTACTTTATTATCATGGATTTGGCTTCCAATGGTCATGATTACCCTGAAGACTTGAATGCTAGGCCTAAATGGAAGCACCACAAGAACAGTTCAAGATTCAAGAAAGTGAGAAAATATGTTTTTGGAACATACAATGTGAATTCCTTAATTCAGGTTGGAAAATTAAAACAACTAACAACAGAACTTCATAGACATTACATTACAATATTAGCCCTTCAAGAGACCAGGTTCTTGGATGAGGACACCTTTGAATCTGACAACTACCGAATTTTCAAAGGAAAAGATGGGAAGAGAGTGATGAAAAACATGCCACATCTGGGAACAGCTTTTATGATGAACATAATTTTTTTGGAAAGAGTTATCGCTTTTAGAAGTGTGAATGCCAGACTATCTTTCCTAACTATAAAATCTCTCAATAAGAGTACACGCTAATCGGATATGAAACGATATGATAATGAAACGAAGGATAATGAAATGAATTCAGAATTAGAATTAGAAGCCGAAATTCTCAAAATTCCTTCTACTCATGTAAAAATATTACTTGGAGACTTCAATGCTCAGCTTGAATCTGAGAGAAAATTTTCTGATATAATAGGTAAATATCACGCTCATAATAGAACCAACAGGAATGGCGAGTCAATGGTTAAACTCTGTGAACATCTAAACTTAAAGATTATGTCCACACATTTTAAAGCAAAACCAAGTAAAAAGAAAACGTGGGTCCCCCAAATGCCTTGCTGGATGAGTTTCAATTAGATCATATAGCTATTTCTAGAAATTGTTACAAAGAAATCCAAAATGTTCAGGTCAGAAAATCCATTAATGTAACTTCAGATCATTACCTTTCTCAAATCAAGATGAATTTTATACCTTTTACACGCAAACAAAATACAACTAGAATTAAAATTCCAAAAATTAATAGAGAGGTTCTTACAAATGAAAAAATGATAGAATTTTAAGGAAAACTTAAAATACCAACCAATTGGAATGATGTTACTAATATCCTTCTTGAACCAGCTCAGGAAATTGCACCGTTGAACTTTTATAGAAAACATGCTTGCTGGAATGTCCAATATGAAAGAGTGATCAAAGAAAGTCATTGTGCTTGGCACAAGTGGAACGGGAACAAGACTCCAGAAAATTTAATGTAAGTATAAAGATTAAGAAAAATGGCCCACTAGACTTTAAGGACGATTAGAAGAAAATATATGAACGACTAAATAATGGAAATGGACGACAATTTAAAAAAAAATGACACACGATTATTTAAGAATGAAATCACTGGATATTCATCGCCGAGTTTAAACTTGAAAAGGGAAGATGGTACGCTAGCATTAAACAATAAGGAAAATTGTGATATCCTGGCAGCGTGTTTTGAGAAGTTGTTAAACTGTACAAAACCGACAGACAAGTTGAGTTTCAAATTTACAAAACAAAATTCTAACTCTACGCCACCAGATGTAAACGAAGGTAAAGGTATTATCAACTCACTTAAAAATAATAAAGCCTCAGGCAAGGATGGGTTAATTGCAGAGAGATGGAAATTTGTAGATGATGAATTTTTAATAGCGACGACAAATCTATTTCAGAAAATTTGAATTGAGGGAGCAATTCCAGAAAACTGCTTAATCGCCTTACAAGTGATCAGAAATACACTAAGAAAACGAAAAAAACAAATTATGGAAGCACTAGGGTCACTGGCCGATTTAAATATCTTGGAGAAATAATTAGTAGCAATGGGACGGATATATTGGCAATTGAGAACAAAAAAGGGAAATTGGTAAGATTAAATTTTTGTACAAAAAATATATACAATAAAAAGAACCTTATATCAATGCAAAATTACGACATTTTAATACAGCTTAGACCAGTCATCCTGTACGGCATGGAAACTACAAATATAACCGGAACGGAGAATTTCCTTGAGATAGAAAAAATAATTTTAAGAAGGATTTATGGACCTAGGAAAACACAGGAAGGTTATAGACAAAGATTCAATGCAGAAATTTATGGTAAAATCAACTATCTTGAAGTGATGATCAGAAAACCTCGACTTCAGTTTTACGGACATATGGTCCGCATGGATTGCTTGAGGTTAAACAAACAAATTTTTGATAAAATCTGGAACTATAAAGGGCAAAGGGGGCTTTGTAAAACAAATATAGGAAAAACTTCAAAAATTAAAAATTACTAAAGAAGATTGTCTAAACCGAATAGAGTACACAAAAAAAAATTGGCCGCAAAATTCTTGTCGCGGAGATGTAGAATCTCAATAGAGGAGAATGGACTGCTGAAAGAAGACCAGGATGAAAGACTTCTGGAATCTAGCAAATTATTCTGATAAATATCACTGGAAATATGTAGTCTGTCTAGTCTTGTATGTCTAGTCTTGCCTTTTTAGTCCTGTCCGTTCTAAATCCTATAATTTCATTGAATCACGCCGCAATATGTTTACAGTCAATGTTGAATGTTCGTTTCCTCGCTACCCCCTCAACTCAATTTTAATTTTCTCCGCTTGTCTGTCTGGTCTAGTTTGTCTAGTCTCGTCTCTCTATTCCTCTCCGTCTAGTCTAGTCTTGTCTGTCTAGTCTTGTCCATTAGATATAAATTGAGGCACAAGGAAAACTGCTAATATTTATTCGTTAATCAACCAATTAGCATCGAGATAATTAGTTTAGCAATATCTGCCGCGGCGGATAATGTCATCCACTGAGGGGGTGGTAGTGGCGCCAGAAGTAAGGATCTTTCCCTACTCGAGGGGATTTTTTCCGTTTACCAAATTTCTCCTGCATTTTTCCACAATTCTGCAGTTATTTGATCCTCCCCTGAAGCTATGTTCTTTTTTAGTGATTGAACAATTTCTTTATTCTCTTGTACAGTCGGTGGGGTTTAATCTTGATTAACTTTATAAGAATTGATAAACTTAATTTTTTCTTGTGGTAAATAACTGTTGAGTAATTTAGAAAAGTATACTGCAAATATTGTACAGCTTGCATCTATAGCCAATTCTCCATTTTCATTAACAAAATGGAGCGATGGCGAAAAATGCTTTATCAACTTTTGCTTCAATATCTATAATAGTTTCGTGACATATGTTGCTTAAAGTCTTCTTTTATTGATTGTAATTTACCCAAATTGTAATTTAAAATCTTTACTTTGTTTACGAATTCTCCTCATTGATTTTGTACCTTCCTAATGTTTTTAAGTTCTTGATATGTGGTTGGAGTTTTATTGCACGACCAATTAAGCCAGGTTTGCTGCCTATGTTGTATTTACAGGTCACATTCATCTGTCCACCACGGGAGTTTTCTTGTTCTTTTAAAGGGGCTATATTAACAACTGTTTGTAAGAGTCCTGCTTGAAGTTGCGGCCAATTTTGTGGATGTATTTCTTCAGTTCCTTTAATGAAGTTTTCATTACCTTTAATACTCGCTATATCATATTTATGTTGAGGAACTGGTTTTCTAAGATTTCGTTTCTCAGGGACCACATCAAGGGAAAATTTTGTTGGATAGTGATCAGAATCTAAGTCCAGGCCTTTCAATACTTTTAGATTAAATTTTAGTTTTTAAAGTGCTTCAGGAAAAACGACATTTTTGTAGTGTTGTAGTTTCTCATTAACCGATATTGATTTTTGTTATAATGATTCCAAGTAAGTCGGTAGGCGCTCTGTATTTTTTTTACTCGTTCTTGATTTGCTATTATATTTAGGCCGGACGGTTGGATGATTTCTAGTAAGTATATAAACTGGGGAAACTGGGATACAGAACCATATCGTGTCTTGATGGGTAGATTGTCGAACGGGGATCGTTCTATAAACTGTGTTTTTTCATAATATATTAGGAGACCAGCCTTTTATGAAATTTCGTGAAATTTTTCAAGTGCACGCTTTGCACCTTGTTTGGTTTGATAATATGGCAAGATCTTCAGCAGTGGCGGCTCGCCTATAAGGGCTGCAGTGCTGCAGCTCTCCCGCCAAAATGAAAACTGGAATTTCAAGAAAAAATGATTTAATTTAAATTTTTTCTTGAAATTCCAGTCGTGCAAAGTGGATCTTTTGCAAATGCATAACTGAATATTTTGCTTCGATCATTTCTATAAAAATTTAATTAAAATTAAATTCAACAATTAAATTCAAAAATAACTATCTTACATTCTATGTGCATAGCTAGGAGCTTTAAATTTCCTCTAAATATAATCCATAATAATGTGTGTAAAAATGAAAAAAAATAAAAAATTCAGTATTGTTTTTCTACAGAAATTTGTTAGAAAATTTGGACAATGACAAAAAGTAAGTACGTAGTTCTACCGGAAACTACAAACATAAATGTTATATAGCCAATTTTTCGGAACTGCAAATAGAACTGTTGCGGGATTTTTTTAAATTTTCATTCAAAACCATGGATGAACCCTTATTACTGCAAATATCTTTTGAATTAAGGTTTTGATCAAAAAATGTCAAAGGGATCTTCGATAGAACTCAATTCAGATCTACAAATAGAACGTTCTTGCAAATTTCAAAATTCTATTTTGTTTGCAAAATCTCAATTTTTGCAGATCTGTTTGTAATATTAGTCAAGTACTCCAGAACTATGGTCGAGATTCAGAAATATGTTAAAACGAACATTTTTTCTCAAAAGTAATTGCAAGCTCATATTTTTTCGCTAAATTCTGCAGAACAATTGAAATTGCACAAAGTACTGGAGAAGTATTTCAAATCTACCAGGACTTAATAACCATACTTGAAAACTGAATTGAAAACTATCGTTTCATATACCAAAATATCAATACAATTATTGTAAAATAATAACCAGAACACATCTTGAGGCAACCTTTATTGCTCACAACCTTAGTTGTATAACGTTGGACTTTGTCCAACCCACATTTACTTTATTATCATGGATTTGGCTTCCAATGGTCATGATTACCCTGAAGACTTGAATGCTAGGCCTAAATGGAAGCACCACAAGAACAGTTCAAGATTCAAGAAAGTGAGAAAATATGTTTTTGGAACATACAATGTGAATTCCTTAATTCAGGTTGGAAAATTAAAACAACTAACAACAGAACTTCATAGACATTACATTACAATATTAGCCCTTCAAGAGACCAGGTTCTTGGATGAGGACACCTTTGAATCTGACAACTACCGAATTTTCAAAGGAAAAGATGGGAAGAGAGTGATGAAAAACATGCCACATCTGGGAACAGCTTTTATGATGAACATAATTTTTTTGGAAAGAGTTATCGCTTTTAGAAGTGTGAATGCCAGACTATCTTTCCTAACTATAAAATCTCTCAATAAGAGTACACGCTAATCGGATATGAAACGATAGGATAATGAAACGAAGGATAATGAAATGAATTCAGAATTAGAATTAGAAGCCGAAATTCTCAAAATTCCTTCTACTCATGTAAAAATATTACTTGGAGACTTCAATGCTCAGCTTGAATCTGAGAGAAAATTTTCTGATATAATAGGTAAATATCACGCTCATAATAGAACCAACAGGAATGGCGAGTCAATGGTTAAACTCTGTGAACATCTAAACTTAAAGATTATGTCCACACATTTTAAAGCAAAACCAAGTAAAAAGAAAACGTGGGTCCCTCAAATGCCTTGCTGGATGAGTTTCAATTAGATCATATAGCTATTTCTAGAAATTGTTACAAAGAAATCCAAAATGTTCAGGTCAGAAAATCCATTAATGTAACTTCAGATCATTACCTTTCTCAAATCAAGATGAATTTTATACCTTTTACACGCAAACAAAATACAACTAGAATTAAAATTCCAAAAATTAATAGAGAGGTTCTTACAAATGAAAAAATGATAGAATTTTAAGGAAAACTTAAAATACCAACCAATTGGAATGATGTTACTAATATCCTTCTTGAACCAGCTCAGGAAATTGCACCGTTGAACTTTTATAGAAAACATGCTTGCTGGAATGTCCAATATGAAAGAGTGATCAAAGAAAGTCATTGTGCTTGGCACAAGTGGAACGGGAACAAGACTCCAGAAAATTTAATGTAAGTATAAAGATTAAGAAAAATGGCCCACTAGACTTTAAGGACGATTAGAAGAAAATATATGAACGACTAAATAATGGAAATGGACGACAATTTAAAAAAAAATGACACACGATTATTTAAGAATGAAATCACTGGATATTCATCGCCGAGTTTAAACTTGAAAAGGGAAGATGGTACGCTAGCATTAAACAATAAGGAAAATTGTGATATCCTGGCAGCGTGTTTTGAGAAGTTGTTAAACTGTACAAAACCGACAGACAAGTTGAGTTTCAAATTTACAAAACAAAATTCTAACTCTACGCCACCAGATGTAAACGAAGGTAAAGGTATTATCAACTCACTTAAAAATAATAAAGCCTCAGGCAAGGATGGGTTAATTGCAGAGAGATGGAAATTTGTAGATGATGAATTTTTAATAGCGACGACAAATCTATTTCAGAAAATTTGAATTGAGGGAGCAATTCCAGAAAACTGCTTAATCGCCTTACAAGTAATCAGAAATACACTAAGAAAACGAAAAAAACAAATTATGGAAGCACTAGGGTCACTGGCCGATTTAAATATCTTGGAGAAATAATTAGTAGCAATGGGACGGATATATTGGCAATTGAGAACAAAAAAGGGAAATTGGTAAGATTAAATTTTTGTACAAAAAATATATACAATAAAAAGAACCTTATATCAATGCAAAATTACGACATTTTAATACAGCTTAGACCAGTCATCCTGTACGGCATGGAAACTACAAATATAACCGGAACGGAGAATTTCCTTGAGATAGAAAAAATAATTTTAAGAAGGATTTATGGACCTAGGAAAACACAGGAAGGTTATAGACAAAGATTCAATGCAGAAATTTATGGTAAAATCAACTATCTTGAAGTGATGATCAGAAAACCTCGACTTCAGTTCTACGGACATATGGTCACATGGATTGCTTGAGGTTAAACAAACAAATTTTTGATAAAATCTGGAACTATAAAGGGCAAAGGGGGCTTTGTAAAACAAATATAGGAAAAACTTCAAAAATTAAAAATTACTGAAGAAGATTGTCTAAACCGAATAGAGTACACAAAAAAAAATTGGCCGCAAAATTCTTGTCGCGGAGATGTAGAATCTCAATAGAGGAGAATGGACTGCTGAAAGAAGACCAGGATGAAAGACTTCTGGAAGAGAAAGAAGAAAACTAGACCTACAAAGAAATAATATTTGCGTGGTCCTTGTTGGCCAGGCCGGGATCAAACAAAAAAAAACAAGATATCTAGATCAATTCAATTAATATATTTTATTAAAGAAATATATTAATTTTAAAATCCGTTCCTCGCCTTCGGCCACAAAATCTGCCTTAAAACCTGACACATAGATATTAAACAATTTTTCAAACTATAACCTTAAAATATGATCAACAACCAAACCCATGACAATCTACAGCAACTAAACTTACCTAAAACGTAATTTTCAATTTTTCCAAATTCTTAGATAGAATTAATTTCACAAAACCGAATATTACCGAATTCACTAAACTAAACAGAGAAAAACAGCCCAATATAAAGGAAATACTTGGGAAAAAGTTTTAACAAAGGGTAATTTCGATGGAGGTGTACCAACGTAAAGAACAAATATAACTATTTTATAATAATTTCAACCTTCAACTAAACTTTTAAACTTCAACCACTTCAACCGAAATTTTTAAAATTAGCCAAATTCGTCATATCGAATTTAATTATTACAGAATTTATTTTACAATATTATTTTACTAAACCAAACAAAGAAAAATCACAAACAGCCTAACAAAATCGATATAGTTGTGAAAAAGATTTTATGTTTAACACAGGGAGTTATTTGGATCGCGGTACCAACCTAAGAAAAACCAATGTATTTTATCTAAAAAACAGGTATTTATTCTAATTCCATTTTAAATGAAACATATGTTTTTTGATTTATTTGGTTAGAAATTTCATAGAAAACTACTAAACTACAAAAACACCTTCAAGTAATTAGTAAAACTTTAAATTTTGAAACTTCAGTCAATAAATGAGCACCAAATTGTTCTTGAAATGCCAATGTTTCAATAGAATTTTTTGAATAATTCATCTTTAATTTTCAAATGCTGTCTACATGTTTTGACAAATTACTTTAGAATCAATGCAAAATGTTAAAATGCAACTTAAATTCTCAACATCAATCAAAATTTGTGTACACATTAGTCAGAAAGATTATAGTTTTGTTTATATTTTGAAAATTTCGCCAACCAAACAAGTAACCTATATGAATAGCATGGTTGCGATCGTTGCTGCGTGGTAATCCATCCTTACGCTGAATTGAAAACAAATATCGTTTTATAACCCAAGATATCTGGTTTAATTCAGAATACCTTCGGTCGAAAGTCGTGAAAATATTCGAAATATGTGAATTTTAAAACCCGCTCCACATCTTCGACTACAAAACACATTCTTTGGATCCGAAATACAAAATTTTCATCGGAGGAAAGATGCTATTCAACATTATCTGAAGATATTGAATTCAGAGTTAACATATAAATTACATCTAGTTGAATTCGCCACCTTTGTTGATTTTGTTCGTAAGTTAGCTATATCAATTTAGCACCCGGTTTCTTCAAAATAATAATTGGAACCAATTTTTATATACCATTTCATTAGTACTTGAATGTACTGAGAGTCATTTATTTACCCTTACCAAAAAACTAAAAATCTTCATTTAGAAAAAGTGAGCTCCCCCTTTTAAGGGAGGCGAATATTTTCCAAGGTACTAACAATTCAATTGAATGTACTTTTAACGATTTGCATAAAAAACAATTAGTGATAGTGATATTACAGTTATTTACATATACAGAATCAAAACAAGAAGCTATTAACCAAATTGATCAGTAAAAAGAAACAGCAGAAAAAGCGGGTTTACAGATTTCGTTGGTAAAAACAGAGATGATGACAAGTGATCAGAAATACACTATGAAAATGATAAAAACAAATTATGGGAGCATCATGGTCATTGACCGATTTAAATATCTTGGAGAAATAAATAGTAGCAATGGGACAGATAAATTGGCAATTGAGAACAAAAAAGGGAAATTGGTAAGATTAAATTTTTGTACAAAAATTATATACACTAAAAAGAACCTGTCTATTAATGCAAAATTACGACATTTTAATACAGCTTAGACCAGTCATCTTGTACGGCATGGAAACTACAAATATAACCGAAATGGGGAATTTCCTCGAGATAGAAAGAAGAATTTTAAGAAGGATTTATGGACCTAGGAAAACACAGGAAATTATTTTTTAGTAAAAAAAAATAATTTATAGTAAAATTAACAACCTTGAAGTGATGATCGGAAAACGGCGACTTCAGTTCTACGGACATATGGTCCGCATGGATTGCTTAAGGTTAAACAAACAAATTTTTGATAAAATCTGGAACTATAAAGGGCAAAGGGGGCTATGTAAAACAAATATAGGAAAAACTTAAAAAATTCAAAATTACTGAAGAAGATTGTCTAAACCGAATAGAGTACACAAAAAAAAATTGACCGCAAAATTCTTGCCGGGGAGAAGAAGAATCTCAATAGAGGAGAATGGACTGCTGAAAGTAGACCAGGATGAAAGACTTCTGGAAGAGAAAGAAGGAAGGAAGAGACCTACAAAGAAATGATATTTGCGTGGTCCTTGTTGGCCTGTCCGGGATCAAACAAAAAAAACCAAGATATCTAGATCAATTCAGAATACCTTCGCTCGAAAGTCATACAGAAATATATTAATTTTAAAAACCGATCCTCGCCTTCGGCCAAAAAATCTGCCTTAAAATCTGACACATAGATATTAAACAATTTTTCAAACAACTATAACCTTAAAATATGATCAACAACCAAACCCATGACAATCTACAGCAACTAAACTTACCTAAAACGTAATTTTCAAATTTGCCAAATTCTTAGATCGAATTAATTTCACAAAACCAAATATTAACCGAATTTACTAAACTAAACAGCGAAAAACAGCCCACCTTTGATGATTTTGTTCGTAAGTTAGCTATATTAATTTTAGTACTTGAATGTACTGAGAGTAATTTTTTTTTACCTTTACCAAAAAACAAAAAATCTTCATTTAGAAAAAGTGAGCTCCATCTTTTAAGGGAGGTGAATATTTTCCAAGGTACTAACAATTCAATTGAATGTACTTTTAACGATTTGCATAAAAAACAATTAGTGATAGTGATATTACAGTTATTTATACAGATATACAGCAGACCCTTTGAACGGAGGTGAACATTTGCCAAGGTACAAACAATTCAATTGAATGTACTTTAATGTACTTTTATCGATTTTTGTAAAACATAATGAGTGTAACTGATATAACAGTTATTAGTATGGAGCATACGAAATTGATAAAAATTACAAGATGGAGTACAACATTTTAATATTATTAGTATGTACTCTATTGTACCATAATTGAAATAATTATATTATAAATAATTACTTAATATTTCTTAACTGCACATAAGAAACAATTAATTAATAACTGTTAATATGTGTATCAAAACGACATCTATACTATGTAATGTACAGTTTCATTTTGAAGTTTATAAACACATCATCTACCAGAGCAAAAAAAAATGGGTTTTAACAAAATTACTTCTTGTTATAAACTATCTAATCATAAAAGAAGTCCAATTTAAGAAAATAGATTTTTTTCATTCGTTGGTTCTGAGAAAAATGGTATAAATGAGACACTTATAAATTTATTGTTTATTTATTGAAATTTCACTTTTTTATTGAACAAATAACTCATTATCAGATAACAAAACAATAACTCCTTATATAAACAATAATTAATATGAGAATATATAAAAAAAACATTAAAAGTAATATCAGTTACTACTTATTTATGATAATCATCAAAGAATTTGAAGTGCATATGCTTATTTCGTTTCTGGCACATGTAATAAGTAGCCTTTCCACATCCCTTTAACTGGCATCTTTGCACATTTCTTTCCTCTTGTTTAACAAGCATATGCTTACCTGAATAATGAGTTAAATTTTCAGGATTTATACTTATTTTCTTTATTTTTATTTATCTCAACAGACAAATCACGTTCTTCTGAGTCTAATTAAGTAAGTAAATGCTCAGTTATGATAACTCGAAAGTTTTTTTAGTGACATGGGTTTCGAAGTTTCTTCTCATGCAACAAAACAATGCAACTTCCAAGCATTCACAGATAACCGCAGTGACCAACACCATTTTTTTTGCTCTAATATTACTTCGGCATTTTTGCACAGCATTATCATGCTGGTGAAGTCAACTTCCCCCATACCTTTGTTGTAGTTTGTTAAAAGCAGTGGTTGTTTGACATTTACATATTTACCAGGATCAACAGTAGCACCATTTTTATCTTTTTCTCACTTTATTCGATATTCTTACTGTATTCATCGGTTCGATTGCATTGTAATTTGTGCATATTGTAACTTCACTGTTATCTTGCCATCGACAGACTAGAATCTTATTTTTTGAATAATAAGTGTAATCGTTATCACCCTTTTTTAGGTCTTTTCCAGTTTTCAATATTGCTCCTCCAATTCTATTTATTCAAACAGTTCCGCTAGCACAAAAATGTTTCTCAGTGAGAAGACACATAAGAAAATACGTCGTGAAGAAATTATTGAAAAAAATTTGATGTCCTAAGAACTGCAGATTTTTTTAAAACCGTAAAACAACATCTCCTTCTAAACCCACTTGCTTGTCATATTTATCAGAAGAACCAGAGTTTGATATATAGTGATAGAAATAACCAGAAGAAGTACAAAGAGAAATGCAGACTATCGAAAATAAAAATGCTGTGACCAATGTTCGAAAAATCGAACATGTACTTTTGCGATCTCCTAGAAAATTGAAAATGTATTGTATATGAAAAGTTATTATTAACAATAAAAATTTACTATTTTTTAATGAATTTCAATTATGAATAAACGTCAAAAAAGTTGTTAATTATGATAAATAAATTTTTGTAAATAACTCTATAAATGGGACTTGCTAACAATTGATTTATCAAATAACCTATTATTATTAAATAATTATACAAGTTTTTTTCTAAAAGAATAAACTTGAAATAATAAGATAATGACAATGATTACACTGGTCAACACAAGTTTTGTTTCCTTCACTTTTTTTACTGTTATTGGGTATTTCTATGGCCCTGACTATGAAAAAAATACTGAGAGATATCTAACAGCTCTACCTTTTGATATATACAGTTTAATTATTTTGACAAAAAAAATACAGAAAAATAATACATTAAGTTAACAAAATTTCTATTGAACACTAACAAGTGATCTTTTATTAGATTTCCTTGATTGAACGACTTTAGGTAGATCTCGTTGCAAACTCCAGCAGCCTGACAACGCTTTTCCATTGTCCGTAGATCCTGATGAAATCTTTTACCATGCTCCTCTCTAAAATTACCCAGATTTTGTGGAAATCGGTCTAAATGCGAGTACAGGAAGTGGATTTTTATGCTCGTGTTGATAACTAGCTGATGTAGTATTGTTGTAAGTACAGTATTGATGATACGCAGTTTTCACAAAGTCCGATAGTCCAAAGTCCGATAATTTTTCGATATTTTGCAAATATATATTCACCACAAATGTAGTAAAAACAATCGGGATTAAGCACACAACATCTTCTTGACGAAGTCATATCGAAAAATATAACAAAACATATTTTAGAGTCCAATAAAAAACGAAAATCTAAGTAAAATTGGTAGCTATAGAAACAAAAAAAAATCAGAGGAAACAAACAATTTTATTTTTTTTGTTGACCAGTGTTATCTATAAATTTATAATTATAGTAGCTTAAAAAAATGTCAAAGTCAGTGTTCGAAAAATTGAATACTAGGTACATAATAGGTTCAAAAATATAGTTTAGTTTTGTTGTGAAAAAGCACGAGTTTTAAGCCTCTTTGTGAGCCTCTTCTAGATTTATCAGTTATTTTATTGAGTAAAATAGATAAATTGAATGCGTTGTTCCGCGGAAACCTGACTACGAACTATATTGCCAGTGTGCCGAAGTTAAAAGGCAGCGAGAATTACGATGAATGGTGTTTTGCGGCTGAAAACTTGCCGAAAGGAATGTTGGTGCTAGAAGGAATGCATAAGCACATAAAACCAACAGCAGATTTCTAAGAAAAGCCAGTAGACGACGCAAAAACAATGGCAAAGTTAATAATAACAATCGATTCAGTATTGTACGTGCATATAAAGAATACCAAGAACTCAGCAGAATCATGGAATCAGTCAAAAACTATGTTTGAAGACTCTGATTTCTCCAGCAAAATAACCTTGCTTCGACATTAGATATCCATAAAACTTGAAAATTCTGACTCAATATCTACCTATGTCACACAAATGATCGAAACGAGTCAACTGTTAAATGGCACAGTATTTGCAATAAATGAAATGGGTAGGGTCATTATTATTAGCAGGTTTGACCCATCATTACTCTCCTATTATAATGACAATAGAATATTTGGTGATTTCGATAATTGCAGATATCATAAAGTCAAAATTACTCGACATGGATGTAACCAGTGATTATGAAGGTGGTCGCACAGCATTCGCAGCAAGAAATAAATATTCCTGTAGCAATAGTAATAAAAAGAAATATGGTGGACTGTCAACGTCAAGTAAAAAGACAACAGAAAATACAATAACAGAAACAATCACGTGTTACAAGTGCAAAGAGGATGGACATTATCGAAATCAGTGCCCATTGTTAAAAAGGAATGCTAGTAAATGTGTATTTAATGTTGTCATCCTGAATGGAAAGTTTAACAAGAATGAATGGTAAGTGGACTCTGGTGCAAGTCCGCACATGACAGCGAATAAAGATTGGGTAAAGAGGATGATATAACACCACGATTACCAGAAATTGTGGTCGACAATGAATCAAAGGCGCAAGTTGTTCAAATCAAAAATCAAATTATTACACGCCAGAGCTAAATGGACTTTGTGAAAGGGCTAATCGAACAGTGGTTGTGAAAGCTAAATGTTTGTCATACGATGTAAAGTTAGACAAAAATTTGGGCAGAGGAAGCCAATACGGCTGTATACTTGAAAAATAGGTCTATTGCATCGATTCCCAACCGGTGGTTCAAGCAAAAATAATATTGTAATGGAGGCATTTTAAATTGCCGAAGAAAAATGAAAGTAAGAAAAACAAAAACATACCTAATGCAATACCCGGCAAACAAAAGGTATTAGTTCAATTTTGTATCGCTTGTCGCATATCTTATGTCGCATTATATATTTACCAGGCTACCTAAAATACTTTTTACAAGTTGAATAATTTGCAAAATTCTCTAGTTTGTTAGTTAAAGATTGCATACCAAATAACGTATTAGCAAATATTCGTACAGAGGGTTGTAAACCTTGAGTGATTTAGTTCGCGATTAGTAGTATGTGCGTAGTAGTACTACGTATTAGTAGTACTATTGCGGCTTTGATTGTTTAGTGATGTTCTTTTTGTGTACATAACTTTCAATAACTATTATACCCCAATTTTATTATGGATCGATGGTTAAAAACCAACAGAGTCGTGTAGGAGCAGCACATGATGATAATGAAAGCAGTAGTGAGTTACAATTTCATCAGACTAAAAACAAAGAAAACAATGGTGAAAATGGTGAGAAAAAAGGAAAAAAGCGAAAATATGACAGTGATTATTTACAAATGGGTTTTTATGTTTTTATTTTACTGGGGAAGAGTCGGAACCTAAACTGCTTTGTGTAATCTGCAACGAAGTTCTTGCCAACAGCAGTTTAAATCATCACTTCTTCGTAGATACCTTGAAATAAAACATCCGACGTACAGGGATAAACTTATCGAGTATTTTAAAATAAAATTAGCAGATAATAAAAAGTGCAGTGTCTCTTCTTTCCTATCCATAAACGAAGATAGTAAGATGGCTCTTGAGGCATCATTTCGAGTGAGTTATAGAATTGCAAGATCTGGACAGGCACATACAATGGCAGAAACTTTAATTGGACCATGTGCAAAAGATATCGCAAAAGATATGAAATGTATGCTTGGAGAAAAGGCAGCAAGGAAAATTGAACCTGTTCCATTATCAAACAATACGGTATCACGTAGATTAATGATTCAGCAAATAATGTGGAGAACGAACTTTTTTGGAGAGTAAAATCGAATTATTTTGAGATCCAGCTTGACGAGTCGACCGATGTAGCAAACGCCGCAGTATGGCTTGTCTACGTGAGATATATTTTGGCGAATATGGTTCAAGAAGATGTATTATTTGCGAAACCTTTGAAAACCTACACAACTGGAGAAGCAATTTTCGACCTAATCAATGGTTATTTTGAAAAAAATTTAATAAATTGGTCTTATTGTTTGGGTGTGTGTACTGATGGTGCAAAATCAATGACAGGAAAATTTTCTGGTTTTGAGGCACGGGCAAAGAAGATCAACGAGAAAATTCAATGGACTCATTGCTTTATTCATAGACAAGCATTGGCATGTAAGCGTATTCCTGCAGAGTTATCTACTACTTCAAGTGATGCTGTAAAAATTGTAAATTTTATAAAATCGCGTGCTACAAATTGTCGTATATTTCATGCTCTTTGTGAGGATTTTGGAAGTCTTCACGTTTCTTTATTTCCTCATACGGAAGTTAGATGGCCCTCCCGTGGCATAGTGTTGACACGCTTGTTTGAATTGAGATCTGAAGTACAAGCATTTTTTATTGATCATCCGTTTAATTTGTCCTCTTGTGTCTTCGATAATCTTTGGCTGCAAAAGCTTGCATACTTAGCTGACATTTTTTGTAAATTAAATGAATTAAATCTGTCATTACAGGGCACGGGTGTCACCATTTTCAGTGTACATGATAAAATTGAGGCCATGTTAAAAAAGTTCAACTTTTGGATCTCTCTCCACTTTTGTTTTGGTTCTCTCTCCACTCTTTTATCAGAAAATTCAATTAAACTTGATGAAAACATTAAAATAAATATATCTGTACATCTGAAACATCTTCAATTAACTTTCGATGACTATTTTCCCAATAGATGCAACATACTCCTCTTAAACAATTGGATACGTAGCCCTTTTTAAGGAGATGTAAATTTAGACACCTCTCTAACTTTAATGGAAAAAGAAAAGCTCATAGAGTTATCCTGTGACTGTTCTCTAAAATCTATTTTTAAAGATCACTCTTTAATTGACTTCTGGCTCAATATTAAAAAATGAATATCCTGATCTCAAAAAAAAAGCTATAGAAATTCTATTACCCTTTTGCACAACATATCTATGTGAGAAAGGATTTTCAACATATACATATCTGATAGATAAACATAGAAACGGGTTAAATGCAGAACCTGATCTGAGATTGAAATTGTCAGATATTGAGCCAAATTTTGAAGTGCTTTGCTCCATCAAACAACCACAGGTATCCCATTAAGAGTTTTTTTTAATTAGCCATTTTCCTCTGAAGATTTAAAAAGAAATCCGCCAGAGGCAGCACTAGTAGAAGTACATAAGTTTTGATTTCTCTATGACAGTAATGTAAAAGATATATTATAAAAATAGAATTAACAGAAGATGTTGTACCTGGAGCAAAATTGTAATTTTGCAAAAATTCAAGATCATCTCATCCGGGATTTCAAACGATGGCTTGCTTGCCGTGGTTTATCCGTTTTAGGCAATACAAATGTACTGGTAGAAAGGTTAGTTATCATTGACAGTTTGTCAGAGATTTAAATATTTCATCTACATATTTTGGTTAATGTTTCCTTTTTGAAGTGAAATTACTATAGGCGCGGTAGACTAAAATGGTTACAAAAAATATTCAACTTCAAAAAGGAAGCATTAACAAAAATATGTAGGTACATGAAATATTTAATATCTGACAATAATCAAAACGAACTTTACACAAAACGGATAAACCACGACAAGCAAGCCATCGTTTTAAATCTTGGATGAGATGACCTTGAATTTTTGCAAATTTTAATTTTGCTCCAGGTACATCATCTTCTGTTAATTCCATTTTTATAATGAATGTTCTACATTACTGTCATTGGGAAATCAAAACTTATGTACCTCCACTAGTGCTGCCTTGGCGGATTTTTTTTAATCTTCAGAGGAAAATGGCTAATTTAACGTATGCTTTAAGTAATTTTAAGTAAAAAAATTTAAGTAATTATAAGACTGGTTCTTGATATGTTGAATTGATGTTAAATTATTTTTTTTATAACTATCATAATGGTTTTATGTATGTTTGTACTTGCAATATGGAAAATAAATGTTCTACCAAATTTTATTGTTTTTCTACCTGCCAGTATAAAGGGTTCGCCAAATTCTTTCGAATTTCGGACAAGAAAGCCACACAACATATTTTAATTGGAGGAGGATGTAAAAGGTTATCGCGTCTAAGTTAAAAGGTTATCATCAGCAGAGTATCATAGGGATGGAGGATGAGACAGAGGCCAAGCAAACCAATGAAGAGCCAGCCATCTGGATTCCTAATGAAGAGACATAGACAGACACTCTGGCGGAAGAGAGTAGTGATTCAGTGGGGGAATTATCTCAGAATATTCCAGAAACTGAAGATCGTTTTGCTTGCTCTTCATATTCTTCAGTGTGTGTAGATGGCAATGAAAAAATTACTGAAATTTCAACAGGAAATGTTCCAGAACATGCAGTCCAGTCAGCATCAACACTCGAGCAAGTGACATAAGTGTATAGCAAACGTCGGAGAAAGGAACCTCAGCATTATGGTTTTAACAACATATGTCTCTTATGTCTCTTCTTCACTTCCTCTTTCCAATTCTCCGCCTCTTTAGCACCGTTTAGACTTTAGTAATAATGATTCGCATGTGATATTTTGCACGTATTATTATACTGCGGTGATATTTTCGTCGTGTATATACATTTCAGACTAATTTGTGTAAAAAATTATATAAAAATTTAGATTAAATTAATTTGAAAATTCAAGATTATTTATTGATTAAATTTTGACAAAACATTTGATTCTCAAGTATATCTTCTGCAAAATTCTTGACAGATATTCTAAATGTTACAAAATTTTAAATTTCGACAAAATATAATCCATATTAATGTGTGCAAAATTTAGACAACATTTAAAAATTCAGTATTGTTTTTCTATAGAAATTTATAAGAACTTCTACCGGAAACTTCAAACATAAATGTTGCGCGTTTTTTTTTTCTCTTATAGTCATTTTTTCCATATCTTTATACTTTTTAAATTTACTATAAAATGTGAATTGAGTTTGTGTAAAATGTGAAGATAGGTTTTTCGATGGAACTCTAAGGAGTTCAACCGGGTATTGCAAAGAGAACTATTGAAGTAAAGGCGAAGTCAAATTTTTCTCAAAGCTTTCCAATTTTCAACTCTACAGAAAAATATATCGATTTTCAATAGAAGTATTCTACCGGGAACTGCAAACATTTTTTGCAAGAATTTTTGCGGAATTTTTTAAAATCATGGATATTACTGCAAATATCTTATCAACCTGAATTAAGGTTTTGATAAAAAAATATCAAAGGGATCTTCGATAGGACTCTTGCTATTAATTACTCAACTACTCCATAACTAAAAGTCAGATATATGTCAAAAACGACCAGTTTTTTTCAAAAGTGATTGCAAGCTCATCAATGGAATTTTCTACTTTTTTCGCAAAATTCTGCAGAACAAATGAAATTTTGTACAAAGTATTCTAGAAAGATTTCAAATCTACCAGGACTTGATAACCATACTTGAAAACTGAATTGAAAACTATCGTTTCACATCCCAAAATATCTAGTTCAATTCAGAATACCTTCGGTCGAGAGTTATACCCAAATATATTGATTTTAAAAACCGTTCCTCGTCTTGGCCGCAAAATATGCCTTAAAATCTGACACCCGTAGACATTAGACAAATTCCCAAACAATTATAACCTTAAAAAATAATAACCAACCAAACCCATAACAATCTACAGCAACTAAACTTACCTAATACGTAATTTTCAATTTTCCAAATTCTTAGATAGAACTAATTTTACAAAAGCGAATATTAACCGAATTCACAAAACGAGACAGATAAAAACAGCCCAATCTAAAGGAAATACGTGGGCAAAAATACGTTAAGAAAATGTTATTTGGATGAAAGTACCAAGCTGAAGAACAAATATAACTGTAACATATGTATAATGTGTTGCATACCCAAACCAAGAAGAAGATTATTACAGAAATAATTAAACAATTACAATAAATTAGCTCAAAAATTAAGTGTTTCAGCTACATCAAATAAAAAAATAAGAAATATGAAAGCGAAAGCTTCAATTCCAACCCTAAATTTCAAAGGCAATATGGCTGAAAACTGGAAACAATGGAGCCAACGCTTTGAAATTTATTCCACAGCGATGGAGTTAGGTGCTAAAGATACAAAAATTCAATGTGCACAACTACTACACTGCGTAGGTGAGGATGCAATAACTATATATAATACATTTGTATTTGATCATAAAATTAACGATATACTGGTATTGAAAGAAATTTTTTTAAATTATTATACACCACAAAAGAACAACATTTGAACGATATACATTTTTCACATCCCGTCAAAATCATGGACAACAAATCGAGCAGTTTGTAAAAATATTAAAAAACAAAGCAAATCTGTGTGAATTTGGCGATGAAACACTGAAAAATGATTTAAGGAGTTACATGGGTTTACTCGGAGGAAGAAAGGTCTATTTTCAACATTTTATATAAAAAACAAAATATGTTATTAAAACTTTTTATTGTCATAAAGATTTATATTTTAAAAGGAATTTCTGAAATTTTCAAAGGAAAATATTCAAAACTCAAACGCTATTGCGACTCATTTCCCGTGAACCTTCCGAAAAAAAGATGCTTCCGCGTTGACAGTAGAACTCATGACAGGATCATCTCAAGTGAAAAAAAATCACCCTTTAGTTAGGATCATAAACTAGAACTTGAAACTAGATCCTTGAAAATTGGATTTTTGGCAGACTTTACCAAAAAAATGAAGATCAATTTTGGTAAAATTTGCTCAATATTTTTTTTAATAGTTGCGATTGACAAAAAAAAATCCTTCGTCCAAGTCCTCGTGAATTGTATCTCGAAGACCTGTGTAAAATTTCATCAAGATCGGGTGAGTAGTTTTCGAGAACTGACAATTGTCTTTGAAAACACGGTTTCGAGAAAAACGCGTTTAAAGTTTTGAGTAACAATAAAACTGGATTTTTTTTGTAACTTATATTGAATCTTCGATTCCTGGGCCATAAAGTAAAGAACCTGCAAAAGCTGCAATTTGGGTTGCCACCTTTTTTTGTTGCAATTAAAGTACATTGGTTATTAAAGGTAAGAAAAATGTACGCAGTGTCAAAATAGTACAAATAAAAAGTACAATTTATTTTTCTTTATAATTATGTTTAAAAACATATTTTTTATTCCTTTTCGCAAGTTTTATCAAATTATTATCACAGCATCTAAACAGCTAACAATTGCACAGCATCTTTACAGTTCTATATTTAAGTTAAAGTAAATAAGTAATTTGTTTTTTATAAGATTTAGAGTCGCTTTGTTTCTTTCGTTTCGCTATTTGATTATTCATCACAGAAAAGAACTCTATGAATGTTGACGTGGCGGGAATAGTCCGTAAAAATGATATTACTATATAGAAGTTTGAAAAATTATCATCAGTCTAATTAAATACTTGCTGCCATTTTTGTGCAGTAGATAATTCCGAAATACCACTACAATTATATATCTGATCATGAACTTAATAATTCAATTTCTCCATAAAGATCATCCATATCAATATAAAGTTTTTGCAGATTTAAATTTTCTATTATGTTAACAACATTATCAAATTCGACATTACTCTTAAAATTTATATTGCCAAGTGTAAATAACCAGTTTGTGTCATTAAAATCAAAACATTTATTTAGGTTCTCTAAAGCTTTGTCAATAAATAATAAAAGATTGTGTGTAATTCTCTAGTCAGTTCCCGTGAAGACAACAGTTTAATTTTTTTACTTGTTTCATAGCTAAAGAAGAGATCTTGTTTCCTTTGTGCTAATCTATCTCTAAGATTAACTATAATCTCATAAATATCTAAAATTTGTATGCAATTGCCTTCTAGACATTTTGAGATTTTATTAAAAAAATTTAACATGTGACTACAAAAATGAAAATATATTTGAATCATATCATCTTCATTGTTGTTAAGGATTAATAATTTTTGTAAAACAATTCGACAGTTGTCTAAACCTACAAAATAACTCCTAATATGTTACCAATTTAATAATATTGTTTCAATGCATGGCAAAGAGAGAGAGCCATTGCACAGCATCTTTACAGTCTATATTTAAGTTAAAGTAACTAAGTTCTAAAGTAAATAAGTTTATTGTTCCCACATGGCGTTTTATGTCATGAAAGTCTCCATCTACTGATTCTACAAATCTTTTCAGTTCCTCTCTTCTTACAGCAGAATGTGAAAAATGAGCATACATTTTCAAAATCACATTTTCCATATCATATGATAAAAAGCCCATGGCATGTCTCATGCAATTATGCACTATGTGTGCATGACGATTTCCTTTAATCAAATCTTGCAGCAAATCTATCACATTTGTAAATAAAGAATGGTTGACACCAAAATTAGCATTTGTATTGTCAGCACTTAGCCCAGATATATTATGAAAAGATAATTTGTATTGCTCTAATGATTTTTAAGTTGCTTGAAATATACAATCAGTAGATTTGTTGCTAATTTCATAGAAATCTAATAATTTGTTTTGAATGCCATTTTTGCCGTAAAATATTGTATCACTAATGGAAACTGTTTTATATATATATATATATATATATATATATATATATATATATATATATATATATATATATATATTGTTAGAAGCATCTGTTTGTAAGCAGTTATATAAATTGTCTGTATTAATATCATCTATTATATTGTGTATAGCATATGGGCCCAACACCTCTGTAACCAGTGCTTCCATTTTTTTTCTCTAGCTAGATGAATTCTGTAGCTGTACTTGAATTGACATAAATAATGTTATTCAATTTTATAGTACAATCCATGCTATTGTAGGACAAATTATGCTTTACAGTGTGATATGTTAGGGCTATTTCAGCAGCAACAAAATTTTCTGTATCACTGCGGAATGAACTTTTAGACAATTTGGATGCAGAAGAAGAGTCAAGAAATTTCTCAAGTAGTCCAAATGTTCTCTACATCTCTAATTTCAATCACCATTTTCCGGCATTTTTTCATGGTAATTTTGTAACATTAAAATATAGGAATTATAGGAAAAGTAGGATTCTTCGAACTTCGACGCTCATTATACCACATACAGAAAATAGATTTTTATACTTGTCCTATACCAGCTGAAGCAATTGTAAATGTAATTCCACACAATTTGCATTTTGCGTTATATTCGTTTTGTGGATCATTATTTAACCAAACACCATATTCAATTTCCCATTGACTATTGACTATATTATACTATAGTATATACATAGTAAAATGATGGAAAGTAAATTTAAAAAGCACGACCACCAATTAGGCATTAACAAGCTAGAGGAACAAATAACAACAAAAATTACCACAACAGCATTTGAATTAGCCAAAAAAGATACAAGAAGGAAAAGCAAGCTGAGACAAGAAACAAAACAAATGATCGAAAAAAGAAGATAAACGTTCAGAGAAAGAAAAAACACACCTGAATACCGCGAGATAAAGAGGGAAACAAGGATGATGATAAGAAAGGATCTGGAAACACATTATGAAGAGGAAGTGACCAACGCGATAGAAGATAATAAAAATTTGAAATGCCTGAGACGAACAGACGGAAGAAAAGAAATCATAAGCCTGAAGAATTCCGAAAGGAAGGAATCCAGAAACAGGGACGAAATGCTGAAAATTATAGAAAACTTCTACAGCGAACTATACCGGTCGAGGACTAAAACCTAATAAATGAGGAAAGGCAAAGGTCGTGAATGTCGGTTCTGAGGAAATCTCGGAAATAACAGAAGATGAAATACTATATGCACTAACATCGATAAAGAGCAACAAAGCTCCAGGAAACGATGAAATAATAATAGAAATGATAAAACAAGCCTCAGACATAATCATACCAAGACTACAATTACTCTCTGTAAAATGGCACGAAACGTCAATAGTATTGGTATTCAAAAAAGGGGACCCAACGTGCCTACAAAACTATAGACCAATAAGTATGCTGTCACAACTCTATAAACTTTTCACCAAAGTAATTTCAAACCGTATAAATAGAAAACTTGAGGACTACCAATCAAGTGAACAGGCTGCATTTCGAAAGGGGTTAAGCACAAACGATCTAAAAATCTACTAACAGTAAAACATCAAAATGAAAAAATGACCGAATACAACATGACACTCCATATAGTCTTTGTTGACTACGAAAAAGCTTTTCATTCTATAGAACACTGGGCTATAACCAACGAATTAATGGAAGCCCGCATCGATCACAGATACACTAATCTTCTCAAAAAAATCCATGAGAATGCCAAAGCGTCGGTCAGAGCCCACGAAAAAACAAACACATTTGAGGTGAAGAGAGGAATCAGACAAGGTGACACCATTGCACCACAATTGTTCAACTTAGCTCTAGAAGGGGTCTTTAAACAAATCAACTGGTCAAATCGAGGAATTGCCGTAAATGGCGAAAAGCAAACACACCTAAGATACGCAGACGACATCGTATTATTCGCAGAAAACTCCCTAGATCTGAAAGAAATGTTAACAAACTTGAAAGAAAAAGCATAGAGCTAAAAATGAATATAAACAAGACAAAAACAATGTGTCTCTAAGATCCAAATATAATTATTAACAACAAAAGGATAGAAAACGCAAACGAATATGTCTATCTAGGCCAACAAATAACCCTGGGCAAGGATAACAAGAACATGAAAATTGAACGGAGAATTAGACTGGGTTGGGCGGCATTTGCAAGACTCAAAGGTATACTAACCAACAAAAAGATACCTCTACGACTGCGCTCAAGGCTATATGACCAATGTATTCTACCAATAACAACATACGGAGCACAAATATGGACCTTATCAAAACAAATTGTGAACAAACTAAGAGTATCTCAGAGGGCCATGGAGAGAAGAATGTTGGGTCTATATCTACGAGATAGAAAGAAAAACGAATACATTCGAAACAAGACCAAAGTGACCGACATAGTAAACAGGGCATCTCAACACAAATGGGACTATGGAGGACATATCGCCCGTATCAAAGACAATAGATGGAATGGGAAATTATTGCGCTGGAGACCATGGACAGGTAGAAGATCAAGAGGAAGACCAATCTTACGGTAGTACGATGATCTTAAGAAAGTGGCAGGACTGCACTGGATGAGAACTGCTCAAGATCGAGACCGATGGAGAAAACTAAGAGAGGCCTATGCTTAATTCTGAGCGCATGACGGCTGAAAGAGAAGAGAAGAGATATACATAGTATATGTAGTATATTGACTATATTATACATTGACTATATTATACTTCTGCAATCGTTTATTTTTCTGTTTCCTCGTCTCATTTTTAGCGCATTTTGTCGGTGTAACATATTTACTACCGTCAACTGGGGTAACATTGTCCCTTTGAAGGTAACTTTGGCCAATATGCGAAAACAGATTCATCAGGGTTAAGCTCCTGATTAAAGGAAGCTAGTTTCATTAATAACTTGACTAGAATAGAAACGATAAATGGCAGCACTAGTTATACTTTCAGCCGGCTGTTGCGGTGGTTCATTTTTTGACCACTTCACAGTACGATTCAAATACCAAGTCAGCTAATCTTGCCACTGTTCAAGACTATCAACTTCTGTGTGTGTTACAAGTTTGGAATGCTCCAATAAACCAGTGAATAATTGTTTTAACATTTAACATCAATATGCAAATAGAAAATAAACATTGAATTATGATTTCTCTCTTACTAGTTTCCATTGCAACTGTTATCTAGTGTGGGGTAACTTTGTTCCAATTTATGGGGTTACTTTAGCCCAGGGCAAAGTTACCGCTATAATATGTGCAGCAGTTTGCACATCAGAGTCTTCATCAGAGGAACTTAAGTCATCAAGTTGCTATTTCTGTAGAGAGGTTTTCGTAGGTTTTGATTTTGAAGGCGCCGGATTATTTATTACTGCTTCCAGATCAGCAGCAGAAATGCATTTTCCTGCGGGAACCTGCAGCTTTCTTTCTCCCTTTCTTCGGATTGCAAGCGCTAACATAATCTGCTCTTTTTTTGTCTAATTATTCCAAAAAAGCCTCGCCTACAGCAAATGAAATGGAATACCTTCTTACCTACTTTTTGTATTATTCCATTTCATTTGCTGTAGGGGCGAGGCTTTTTTGGAATAATTACACAAAAAAGAGCAGATTATGTTGGCGCTTGCAATCCGAAGAAAGGGAGAAAGAAAGCTGCAGGTTCCCGCAGAAAAATGCATTTCTGCTGCTGATCTGGAAGCAGCAATAAATACTCCAGCGCCTTCAAAATCAAAACCTACGAAAACCTCTCTACAGAAATAGCAACTTGATGACTTAAGTTCCTCTAAAGAAGACTCTGATGTGCAAACTGCTGCAGATATTATAGCGGTAACTTTTCCTGGGCTAAAGTAACCCCATAAATTGGAACAAAGTTACCCCACACTAGATAACAGTTGCAATGGAAACTAGTAAGAGAGAAATCATAATTCAATGTTTATATTCTATTTGCATATTGATGTTAAGTGTTAAAACAATTATTCACGGGTTTATTGGAGCATTCCAAACTTGTAACACACACAGAAGTTGATAGTCTTGAACAATGGCAAGATTAGCTGACTTGGTATTTGAATCGTACTGTGAAGTGGTCAAAAAATGAACCACCGCAACAGCCGGCTGAAAGTATAACTAGTGCTGCTATTTATCGTTTCTATTCTAGTCAAGTTATTAATGAATCTAGCTTCCTTTAATCAGGAGCTTAACCCTGATGAATCTGTTTTTGCATATTGGCCAAAGTTACCTTCAAAGGGACAATGTTACCCCAGTTGACGGTAGTAAATATGTTACACCGAGAAAATGCGCTAAAAAATGAGACGAGGAAACAGAAAAATAAACGATTGCAGAAGTATAATATAGTCAATGTATAATATAGTCAATATACTACATATACTATGTATATATCTTCTCTTCTCTTTCAGCCGTCATGCGCTCAGAATTAAGCATAGGCCTCTCTTAGTTTTCTCCATCGGTCTCGATCTTGAGCAGTCCTCATCCAGTGCAGTCCTGCCACTTTCTTAAGATCATCGTACTACCGTAATATTGGTCTTCCTCTTGATCTTCTACCTGTCCATGGTCTCCAACATCCCGTGTACAAAAACATACTTAAGTGTAAATGAACACTTATGCATTTTTCAAGTAAATGTCTCGTATGGAGACTAAATACTTAAATACAGTTTGTCACCTGGACAATTTGTCGTATAGACAGTTTTTGTACATGTTGTTTTTGTGTAAAAACATAGTTAAATGTGAATGAATGAACACACTTAAACATTTGTTAAGTAAGTGTCTCGTATGGAGACTAATTACTTTTATTTATGTGCTATAGGTTTCTTGTGGAAACTATAATATCTTTGTTATGCATACAGTTTGTCGTATAAACAGTTTGTTGTATAGGCAGTTTGTCGTCGTTTGTTAGTTGTTATGCAAAAACACACTTAAATGTGTTTGAATCAACACACTTAAGCATTTTTTAAGTAAATGTCTCGTATGGAGACTAAATACTTTTTTGTTATAATGTTTCGTTCGGAAACTTATATACCTTTTTTGTAATAGAGACAGTTTGTCGTTTGGACAGTCTGTCATGTAAACAGTTTGTCATATAGACCGTTTGTCGTATGGACAGTTTGTTATATAGACAGTTTTTTGTACATGTTGCTTTTGTACAAAGAAAAAATAAAAAACATATTTAAGGTGAATAAATCCACACTTAATCATTTTTTAATTGTCTCGTAAGGAGGCTAAATACGTGATACCTGCATTTTCATTCTGATTTTTATCAGTGGTTTTTATTTAATTCTGCCAGTTTACAAATGATGTTTTTGAGGTTATCGATCTCTTTTCCATGTTTTTTCAGTCTTCCATCCGTTTTTAGTTTCTTCCTATCTCTTTTCGTGATCGAGAACATGATTTTCTCTTCTTATCTCCTGACATTTAAACCTTCAATTCTTATTTACATTTGGTAATTTTTGTATACTAAAAGTACTCAGTACGTGTGAAACGTCAAACACAACGAACAAATATGACTGTACAGGTTTTTTGGGTCGGGCCGGCTAGTCCACACTAGCCTAGGCGCCAAATTTCAAACTCTAAAAAGTGTGAAATGTAAGCAATGACGAGCATACTACAAATCATCGAGAACGACACGTGTAGTATAATTACCAGAAATAACGTACAATACTTTATAATAAAGTACGGGTGGCAACCCTAGCTGCAATGTCCAGGGCATCATTTTACTCATGTCTACTACGAATCCTGGCTTCGCGAGTCTCGCTAGCGGAATTTTTTTCAGCCTCGCACACACGGTTTTCATCAGCAATTCGGTCATATTCGTGGGAGTTTCGGCCAAGTTTTAAATCCATACCGTGCATAAATAATAATAAAGCTGATGTTCCTTCATTAAAAGTGCAAGCAGCGACCAATGCAGCAATATTAACGATCTTTGGACCAGCAGGAAGTATTTTTGGAGTAACCTTCCGGATTAACTGGTTCAAGCTTTCATTATTATTTTGTGTGAAACCACACAACACAGCGCTCCAGAAGCTCATCTTTACTGAGATCTTCATAGATAGGTTTCATTGCAGTCAAAACATCATTTGGTAATGGAGTATAATCATGTTTGAATGATGAAAGAGTGTTCGTAGCTGATGCTCGCTGCCAAGCGCACCAGGAGACTGGACCTTTCGGGTAATTTCCGTGCTGAGGACTTATGCCTGTAGAGCTGTAGTGATAATACGTAGCCCATATAGCGTCTTTCATTCGAAGTTCTTGAAACTTTAGGCATGTTTTAATAAATTTTACAACAAACACTTTAGATAACCTTAAATAAACCTCGTGATTCAAGAAGTAATCACCAACTGAAGTATTTCAAACTAGTGCCCTTAGAAATTGAAAGCAATGTACAGTAAAGACGAGCTGCTGCTCCGATACACCTGCGGCGCGCTGAGCCTATCTGACTTTGAGCACGCACCTTCCCAGGGTTGAATCTCCAAAACTTTTATTCGGATCGACTTGAAAATTTATTAATATTCTCGAGATGTTGAAATTAATAAGACATTAAAAAAAACAATATTTTAAAGCTGTGAAACCCATGTAACCCCTTAATCAAGACAACGAATATTATTGGCATAAAAGATGAAGCCTTACGAGCAAAAATGCTCGAAAATGAAAATAAATCTATTGATAAAGTTATTGAATGTTGCATCGTAACCGAAAATTCGGGACAAAATTAATAATAGTATTGGCATTTTAGATTCAAGAACTAAACAACTTATTTTAACAACTGAGAACGATGAAAATTTAAAAATAATTAAACATTGCCTCAGAAATCACAGAATATAATGGTTTAATTTATCTAGGGCAAAAAATCATAATTCCTTACTCTTGGCCTAATGGAATTGTAAATGATATTCATACAGGTCATTTAGGTATAAACAAATGTATAGCCAGATCAAAATGTGCTGTTTATTGGCCTAATATTAATTCAGATATTGAAGAGATGTGAAATTTGTAATAAATTTTCAAATTAAAAATCTAAAGAAACTATGATTCCACACTGTATAATTGGAAAACCATGGGTAAAATTAGGTATGAACATATATGAACTTAATGGTCAAAATTATTTAATAGTTGTCGACTATTATTCAAAATTTCCTGAAATAATTACTTTCAATAACAAATAAACCGCTGAAAATATCATAAACAAATTGAAATCAATATTCTCCAGACATGGCATACCAAAAATTGTAATAACAGACAGTGGAAGACAATTCGATATTGAAAAGATTCACAAGTTTGCAAGCGAATGGAATTTTAAAATAATTAATGCATCACCACATCATCAGCAATCAAATGGTCTTGTAGAAAGGACCATTCAGACAATAAAGAAACTAATTCAAAAGTGTATAGATGATGAAAGTGATATATATATATATATATATATATATATATATATATATATATATATATATATATATATATATATAAATATATATATATATATATATATATATCTATATATATATATATATATATATATATATATATATATATATATATATATATATATATATATTTAAATCTTTTAGCATTTAGGAATACACCTGTATTAAATAGCACATATTCTCTTTAACAAATTCTTAAGTCCAGATATTTTAGAGATTTATTATTATTTGAAAACGAGAAAATAGTTCCTAAATTAATAAACAAACCAAAATTTCGTAGCATTTTTAAAAACAATCAAGAAAAAAGCAACCTACCATAACAAGAAATCTGTAAGATTCAGGGAAACATTTAAAAATCGTGATTTGATTTGGTATCAATCAACTCCCAAAAGTATTTGGAGAAAAGGTGAAATCATAAAGAAAATTAGATCTAGAACCTACTAAATTGTTATGGAAGACGCATAATTAGGAATACCCAGTATTTAAAACATAAAAAAGATCCTGTAAAGCATGTTCCAACTTCTTATTTAGATCATGTAAATACAAATGTTTTGAAGCTAATATAAATAATGAAAGTGACATAAATATAAGTGAAAGAAACAATAGTGATTCAAGTGAAACACAGGACCAATTTGTAGAGTTCAACGTACCTAGTACTTCCACTGTCGTATCTAACAATTTAACAAAACGTGTTGGAGAAACTCCGATTAAACTTAAGGACTATGTTTTTATAAATAATTAAGTTTAATTTGTTAATTTATATTAAGAAGGGAGATGTAACATATGTATAATGTGTTGCATACCCAAACCTCATGTACATATATCGATCTATGAATAAAAGCAGTCAGAATCTAGAACTCATCGTTGAAACGTAACAATAACTATTTTATAAAAAAACACGCATGCGGTCAGGTTTTTTCGCACATTTTTAACTCCGAATGTAATTCGAAATAAAATCTGCATATAATTGATTGATTATGGAGATAGGTATTTGTTGAAACTTCATTTCAATAGCAGAGATAAAAAAAGCTAAATTATTTTTAAGCTTCAAATGTATTGTATAAATACAACATATGTTTGACACGACATTGTTGGCGCAACATATATTGTATTTATACAATAAATTAGAAACTTTAAAAACAATGTTCAAATTGACAAACGACATATACAGTTACATAGACACACTTAAAAATGAAAAATAATAACATCCATCTTGGGACAGCTTAATTAATTAAATCAAGGGAGGAACACGGATATCTTCTGTTACTCTTTAGCACACGGCGCTCGAGATGCATTGTGTGAGCCTTTCGCTACGTCAAAGCAAGTAACGAGAAAGCTCAAGACCTAATATCTCAGGGGCTGAAGGCCAAAGGTTTATGTACTAGTAAAGTAACATTAAATAGATATAGTTCTTATATAGATATAGACATTTGTTCGTGAGTTCTTTTTCAAATTCTTCGTCACCGGACTATTTGTAATATTGTGTAGAAAAAATTATTAAAAACAAAATTGGAATTTTTCAATTCAGTGTGCAAATTATTGGTTTATGATAACTATAGTAAGATACATATGTTTGAGATTTTATGTTATCCAAGTATCTCGAAAAAACAGCATCAATTGTTGTACAGTTAGTTTCTTGTTGTGTACTCCGCTGGATGATTATTTATACTCAAATCAAACATTTCTGATAAAAAGGTTGCAAGTTTTTCAGATTTTTCAAAATCATTGAAGTTAACGTTGAAGTCTCCAGCCAATATGAGTGGAAGTTTATAATAATTTAGATTAGGTAAATTAGAAACTATATTCTATATTCGAATAGCGATTGATGAATAAAAAATTCAACGAGTAGCGCAAAGGTAACAGTCGCGCTTCGGAAGTTTTTTGTTTGTAAATAAATTGTTAAATTTGCTTCGGAGGCGCGAAGTCGGCGGTTCGAACATGCCAGCAGGCTTGCATTTTTTCTTCAAATATTTCACATTTTTTACAAATTCATGTGTCGTGAATAATGTTTATTTTGGAATCAATTGTAAATATTTTTTAACGGGACGTAGCAAGCACCATTAAGTTAACTTGTCAAGTGACCCCCTGAAAGCTTCCCGAGCATCTTGGAATCGCTCCACGTATTACCTAATGATGTCAAATTTGTTACAATTTATATTCCCTTCCTAGGTACGATCTACGAATTCATTTTAATACTAATTGTAAGGGATTAGGATTGTAAAATATCCATTACGTTATGTTAATATCAATGCAGATAACGTAGAAATTAAGAGATTAAAAAAAAATAAATTGAAAATTTCCTGCATGACAAAATTCCTTTTCCCGCTAATAAAAACATTTATTACAATTAATTCCAAAATATGCAAAATTCAAGACACATTTTTGACACAGAATTTGTAATGTGAAATATTTGAAGAAAAAACGCAAGCCCTCTGGCGGGTTCGAACCGGCGACCTCGCGCTCTAGAAGCGCGACTATTACTCTTGCGCAACTCGCTTGTTAGAGAAAGACAAAAAAAACATATGATATATGCGATATGATATATGCGCCATATGACGAAAGAAAGTATAACGAAGGAAATAGGTATCGAGAATAGAGAATATAAACTGAGAGATAGAGAAAGGAACTTACGCGGCTTATACGCTTTCTGCCGAATCACTCATACCGAGACCTCCCTAAAGGAAATTCGTTCCAAAAAACGTATGCGGTCAGGGAATCCCTGTCAGGAAAAACCGCTTAAAATTTATTCATCCAATATTCGATTACAAGTATACAAAACTCAACATGCAATAAATGGATGAAGTTCTACAATAAATAGCTGGATAAATACAAAATTAATTAATCAATCCAAAATTCGGTTACTTTGTCCAAAATAAATTAGTTCATCCAAGAAAAGGTTAATTCATCCAAAATAAAATGTAATCATCCAATAATTGATTTTTCTTTACAATAATCGATTGGAACATAAAATCAATTCATCCAACAAAGGTTTACGTGTACATAAAAAGAGGTGGTTTCATCCATCCATTTGGTTGCTCTTTACACAAAAACAATTTGCTTATGTTTTAATATTTATTATTATTTATATTATGTTGTATTTTATATTATATGCTATAAAATATGTAATAAGGGTAGCACATGACCGGCCAGATATTGTAGTGATTGATAAGAAACGAAATGAAGCTATTATCATCGAAATTGGAATAACAAGCCAGGATCAGCTGCAAACTGTTGAGACAACGAAACTGCATAAGTACGGCATGCTAGCGAGTAAAATATCAATGCTTCACAAGTGTGAAACCAAGATTATCCCGTATGTGATGATTTGGGACGGGATGGTTACAAAAAGAAACAGCAGATATAACCAGCAGAATGAAATAACACCAAACATCGAAGATTACATCCAAACTAGAGTGCTGAAGAGGATACTTGAAACTGCGTCGTTTGAGACACGCAGGAGCATACTTGATGGACATGACGAGGGCGAAAGACTCGAAGCAACAGTTGAGAGGTTGATAAGAAGAAGCGATACGCTGGCCAATGTGAGTATATAATAATATAAACTCCTAAAAACTACTTCTTAAATACATGTATTAAATTAATATGTAATATGTTTAATTTATAAAATGTTGAATTTTTTTATATATTTTACATTTTAACTTCATTGACGAACTAATGCTAGCTTAGTTTTTGAAGGTCGTTTACGTTTTCGCTTCTGTTCCAATGGAATTTGTAATAATTGTAAGTGTCAATGGAACTTTGTACACTCTCAAGAGAATTCCTAGTCCAATACTGTGCTTAGATATGTAATTCTTCATAAACCACATATGTGAACAGGAAGCTTTTTCCCATTTATTAATGTTCAGGCACAATTTGATATGATTTGTACTCTTCAAAACTATTCCAGTTTTACAGGTTTTCTTTTGTTTTGTACTCTGAAAAATAGATTTCTGATATCTTCCGACGGTTTTTACTAATTTCAAATTCAATTCTTCTTTCACAACAGTTGTCAACTTTCACAACAGTCATCACAACAGTGATGATTCAACCCAATGATAAGCTTTTCTGGAAAATTTATTCGTTTATTGGAAGAAATAATTATATTTTGTATACAATTTTTTTTTGTAAAGAGCAATTAAATTTTGGTAGGATCAACCTTTTTTATACAGTTAAACCTGTTTTTGGTGAATTTATTTTATTTTGTACAATTCCATCAGTTACAGTACTAAACCATTATTATTTGTAAGAATAAATCGATTATTGTGTGTTTATATTTTATTTTGGACGAAATAACCTTTTTTGAATGAAGTTATCGCTTTCTGTATGAATAAACCGAGTTTTGTATTTTTCCAGTTATCTTTTTGTAAAAAAAAAACATCTATATATTCAGTAGGGTAAGCTGTCATATTCTGGACCCACCTCCACCTCAAACAGGGGATTTACAGATTCCTGTAAAAATTAAAAAAATCACAGATTCCTGTAATTCAATTTCCCTACTACATCACAGATGGCGCCACGTGGAACCATGGTATGTTATGGAATCGCCTCATAGATGGCGCCACGTAATATAACAACAGATTCCTATAAAAATTAATAAAATTACAGATTGCTGTAAAAATAATACAGAATTATACAATAAACCAGTTCCAAGAATGCAGGTTCTAATGTGAATAATTAATTTGATATGCAATTTATATTTTAATTACATCATTTTAATTGCGATAGTAAACACTATTCAGTTTTAATAATGGGGATTTGCTAATCTAGTCTAACCTTGTCTAGTCTGGTGGTATTAACTAATCCAGTCTGGTGTTATCTGATCCAGTCTGGTTCTAGTCTGATAATATCTATTCTAGTCTAGTCTGGCATTAACTAATCTATTTCACTCTAGTATGATATACTACTCCGGCCTAGTAGTCCAGTACTGGCACATTTATAATATATTTTAGTCTCTGAATCAAATTAAATTAACTGAATGAATTGGATATTTATAATATATTTTAGTTATTTATAAGTAATTTAATTTTAAAAATAATTTAATGTATTGATACGTGAGCGCGGGAAAAACATTTTTTTGAATATATTGAATTACAGGATGATCTCAATACATTTATAACACTAATCCACTAATTAGTGTTAGGCAACCAATTGCACAAGATATTTTAATTTTACAGGAATCTGAAAATTCACGCGCCATCTGCTGGTGGAAAAATTGAATTAAAGCGCTAATTATAAGGAATCTGTATTTTTTTGAAAAGTTTTTTTAAAAAGTAAATCTGTAATTTAACGCGCCACCTGTTGGTGAAAACCTGAACTCAAGTCAAGGTCACATCGAGGGCGACATCTACACATCCACGCTCGGCCGCGTACTGTACTATTTTGTATAGGATTCTCCCATAAGGTGCGGGAGGTGGTTCCAGAACATACTATCTTTGCCTTCAGTAGGGAAAGCTGTCATGTTCTGGATCCACCACCTCCACCTCAGACAGAGGATTTACAGATTCCTGTAAAAATTAAAAAAATTACAGATTCCTGTAATTCAATTCCCTACCACATCACAGATGGCGCCACGTGGAAACATGTCATGCTCCGAAACCGCCTCATAGATGGCGCCACGTAATATAACAATAAAAATTAATCAAATTACAGGAGTTATTTAATGGATTAGAGTTATAAATGTATTGAGAACATTCTGTAATTCAATATATTCAAAAATGTATTATTATATTATTTATATATCTTGTGCATTTGGTTGCCTAAGTCTATTTAGTGGATTTGAGTTATTAATGTATTGAGATCATCCTGTAACTGTAATTCAATATATTAAAAAAATGTTTTTCCCGCGCTCACGTATCAATAAATTAAATTATTTTTAAAATTAAATTATTTATAAATAACTAAAATATATTATAAATATCCAATTCATTCAGTTAATTTAATTTGATTCAGAGACTGAAATATATTATAAATGTGACGTTTGCAATATCCAAAACAAGAAGACAAGACCAGAGGTTCAGGTTATATTAAAATTCTTATGGACGGAACTAGATCACATAAGGTTCAGACTAGATTAATTAATATTGGACTAGGTCAGACTAGCCGGGCTGTAGTTAAAAAAATTATAAAACCATATTTTTAATATTGTTTTATCAGTCTAAAAATATAAAAACAATTATTCTTATCACTATAAATGCATAAAAAAAATTCAACAAAAATATTTAAAATATCAGTTTTAAAAACAATTCTTATCATAAATGTTCAAAAAATACTTGAAAATAAAACTCTACATTCAATTTATTGTTTTATTATAATAATACATTTAATTCAATACATTTAAATACTTATGCAAACATTCAACATTTCTCGCACAACACATAAAATATTTGTTAATATCATTTAACCATGTATGTTTAGTTTTAATTAAATTGCGGCAATCGTAAAATTCATCCTCATAATCTTCTAAATTAATAACAATATATTCATTACAATGTAAGTAAGAATTAAAAATTGAATCTAATAACAACTTCTTCAAATGTCCTTTTACAAAAATAATATTAAAACTATCTGATTGTTGAATGTGAAACATTAAAATATTTTGAATCAGTTTTAGTGATAGATTTCCAGCGTTATATTTAAGTCCGTGATGATGATGATTCCAACCATCGCGCTTGTTTCTTATCTGCGGTGCTTAGAGATCGGAATGGTGTTGGTGGCATGAACAAGTAGGTATATACATCACCCCCATTGAATGCTTTGATAGAGAATTCCTTTGGTATAATTTTTTCATTTACTTTGAATCCTTGAAAATCAATAATAAATCGCAAATTCATATTAGTGTCAGTAACTTTCCCAAATGATTCTTCTAGGAGAGCATGCATGATTTGCAGCACACCTTTTATAGATTAACAATGAGGTTGAATGATAAAAATTTAAACAATATCCTCTCTCCAACCGAGTTAAAAATGTCTTTTTTTTTCTTCTGCATGAGTTTGAATTAATTTTCGAACTATTCCTGACAATGGACTGTACTCAATGACTGCATCACACAAAATAAGGCAATAGGCTTGAGTGTTTGGTTTAAATGCTTGCGTAGCTACCAATTCAATTTTTAAATCAACCGTATATGATTTAATACTTTCATTTTGTTTAGATACATCAAACACAAAAAGAACATGTTTCTTGAATTGAATCATGTCTAATATCGGTTCATTTGTACCACCATAGTAACTGTTTTGGAAAGTGGCATACATATAATATAGTTGTGCATAATCACCATTATTTATATCAAGATTTAAGTTATCATATGGATATGAATCTGAGTTTAGATAAATTTTCATATTTCGCAGTGATGCATTATCAAATTTGGAGGCGCTTTTTACATGAGTATTCTTTCGCTCCTCTTGCAATGCAATTATAACATATCGTGGTTTCTCCAGAGTCGTAGATGTTTTTACAGACCAAATATCTCTGTCAGTACTTTTTAAAGAGGGTAGTTCATGTAATTCTCACCTACGAAACGGCATTAATATAGGTTTATCTTCTTTGAGTCTATCCAAGACACTCAATCGAACTTCATCGTTGAGTTGGAGATGAGGAATTCGCCAGTAAATTTTATCAATACCGAACGTTATATTTGCTTCCCCTTTGTAACAGTTCACGTCAGTTCTAGCTCGTAGTAGTATTAATTCCTGCTTCACATTAATTAATATTTTCGTATAATCCTCAGCAAAACCCAATAAATATTTCAATGGAATTAGAGCATAGAACTTTTTGTTGTCATCAAAGTATGTAACAGTTGTAGGATTCTCTGTCCAACCCCAAAGATCAAGTATATGCTGATCTCGCTTAGTGTTGCAGAGTAGCCCCTTTATCGTGGTTGTGATTCCTACATCAGGATTCTTGTCCACTTCAACTCCATTCAATTCATAACGGATTTCATCAAACAAAAACGCATATGCATTTTTCACTGGCTTAAAGTTGTGTGCAGTTGCAGTTGGATTCAGCGCCGGAAATTTAACGGTTCCGCTCACATAAATATAACTTTCACTCGGACAAGTGTAAATGGCTTGGTGTTGTATAATTATACGAATCTCATCATTATTTGTATAATTTTGAGCCAGAGGATGATATGTGTGGAATTCATTCTTTGTAATAGTCTCTTCGTAGCTTATTAGTGAAAATATATTTATTTTATCCATATTGTTACTGCCGCTTTAACTTATACCCCAGAGATAATAGTTTATTTTTCAGAGCGGGTGTTAACACATTACGACCTAAATGTTGATTGATTGAATTGTGTCTTGTAACGTCTACTTTTATATGGTTACTATGAAAATTATTTCCCATTTCTCTCTCACTTAATACTCTTCAACTCTAAACGCACTAATATTTTTGCACCCCAAAAATTCACAGGTCGACCGGCTTGATCGAGGATTGTCAATGTGATGTTATCTATTGCTCGAGCGTTAATTGGTAGATAAAAAATATTTCGTGGCTCAATATTTATTGCAAAACCTGGACAACCACTAGGGGAGAATTCAAATATAGTATGTGATAATGTATTATCGTAATAAGCGCCGAGCACAATGTTACACTCAACTCGAATACTATTAACTTTTATAATTTCTACCGGTAAATCTGATTCGTGTAATTGATTAGCCAACTACTTTCTTTCAGAAAAGCCTAATAATCTCCCTATTGTGTGACTATCAGAGGAATCAATATCGTATTTACTCTTTATTTCACACTTTAGCGTATTATTGTTAGGTTTAAATGATAGCACCTTATCACGCTCAACCTTATCGCTATGGGTAGCGCCAATCAGCTGATTTTGTAGAAAGAGTTCAATGTCAGTTATCTCATACGAACCAGCCAGTATTTTAATCTGCTTTCCACTGTCGTACTTAAACAGATTATTACTATTTTCTTCAATATTCGGAATAGCATTGTATGTGTTAAATCCAACTAGTCCTAGGCAATAAAACGTGTCAGGGTCCAGTTCTATAGGCGGGTAATAATTCACAGAGAGCACATTTGTATGAATGTCTGAGACATGACTGATGAATTTATTTAGCTGTGAATGACTTTATTCCGCTAAAAATTGCAGACATAAATGTCCACAATTGTAACTATTAAATTTCTGATATCCATCATGATTATATACTATTTCGCTCCCACGAAAATATTTTAACAACTCCGCGGGCGGTTGTAGATCACCGAAACTGTCAAAGTATGTAACTAAATTTCCACGCTTTCTATACGCTACCCATTGAGTGCCCACTCCTTTAACAGAATCTAAATTTATTACTGCACACTTGTTAAGAAGAGGTTTTGTTGGTGGAAGAGTGTCACGCATAAATACACCACGAAAATGCTTAATGTGTTCTCGTGCAACATAGTTTTGAATATCTATATCGGTGAGCGGTCGCCGAGGTAGCTTACTAAGTAGTTTTTTGGGGACTGCTTTAAATACAAACCCAAACCTTTTCGATATGGTTTGAGATATAGTCCACTTTCACTTTTACCTATTGCAATTGCTTCCATTGTCTTGTTCTGTCGCTCTGATTCGGCCAATTTATTTCTAGCATCTTTGGAACCGTTCACAGCTTTTGCAATTCCGGCAGCACCGCCTGCTAGCGAACCAAGGGCGCTTAACCCCGCAAACAGTGGTATAAGCGGTAGAATTCCGCCTTGTTTCGGTATGGGGATTACAGGAGGAGTTCAAACTTTTCTACGACCACCTGCCTCCTTTACTGCCGCCCTAGCAGTTGCAAGAGCAATTTTACCACCCTCTCGTTCATCCAATGATTTGAAGTTTTTCATTGCTTTGCGTACTTTTGATACAATTCCACTATTTAGTGCAATTTTATTCTGTTTTTTTGTCTTAATACCCATTCCGAGTCTTCGTTTAATTTTCATAGTGGTAGCAACAGAGAATGCAGCTGCTTTTTCACCGAACTTTGCGTCTTCTGCTTTTACTCTTCTCCAGGCGGCTTCTTGAAGAATTTTATCAGCTCTATGTCGATCTGATTGAAGGTTACTATGCGAATATGCAATGTCGTGTTCTTTACATGCACTGTCTAGAGCATTAATACCAGAATCACCTCCTGCTATACGCTTCTCCAACTTAGTACCCGGTCCGCAATACTGATAACCTCCAGGTATATGAATCTCGAACGGCAGCTTGTTTATGAGTGAATTGATGATACCTCTTCCAGCGTACATGTTGTTATAATTTAATATGTACACGTTATAATAAGTTTATATACAATTGTACAGCATTGTATATTTTTAGTATCATGCGATTCGTTAAACAGAAACTATCTCTACCTAGCATAAAACTTGATACGTGTATTGGTGAAGGTATGTCGCTCATAAAAGAGATGCGTCATGGTATTTTGCTACTGAACACGTTGAGATACCTAATTTGCGGTCCATCAAACTGTGGTAAATCTAATGTAATATTGAGTTTGCTGTTTGATGAGAATGGTGTAAAGTTTAAAAATGTGTATGTCTATTGAAAATCACTGTACCAGTCTAAATATCAGTTTCTTGAAAAGTTTTAAAACCTCTCAAGGGCGTTGGATATTTCCCATTCAAAGAGAATGTGGACATTATGAAACCCAGTGATGCAAAAACTGATTTGATTTTCATTTTCGACGATGTGGCTTGCGATAAATAGGATGTGATACGAGAATATTTCAGCATGGGGCGACAAAATAATATTGATTCTTTCTATTTATGTCAAGCGTATACTCGTATACCCAAACACCTCATACGTGATAATGCTAATTTTATAATACTATTCAAACAAGATGATTTAAACCTTAAACATGTTTACAACGATCACATAAGCGGTGATATGACTAGATAAATTCAAGGAAATGTGTTCAGCATGTTGAACAGAGTCCTACAGTTTTATAACAGTGGATAAAGATTGTGATATTGATAAGGGGAGATATCGTAAATATTTAGATAAGTATATAATAATAGGTAAATAGATTCAGATAGTCAGTATACAATAAAGTGTTGAAGGAGAAGGTGTTTAAGTTTTAGTTACTACCTGATCAAAACTGATTAAATCTAATTGATGCCTGAACAAACCTGATAATTATCTGAAAAAAAAACGATTAAACCTGTTTTTTACCTGTTTATTAGCTGATTAAACCTGACTATTAGCTGATGAAACCGGTATATCAGCTGATTAAACCTGATTACTATCTGTTTAAACCTGTTTATTAGCTGATCAAACCCGTTTATTAGCTGATTACACCCGATTACTACCTGTTTAAACCTGATATAAAAAACCTATATAATGAGTAGAAATGTTCAACGGAGGCTTATTGATGCTCAAAAAACTATTCGTAAAAAGTAACTCGCTATTAAATTGAATAGAACCGAAGATGAACTGCTAAATAAAACTTATAAACCTCCAATCGAACCTTTGGAAAATTTAATAGCCACATCATAAAAACCGCAATTACAAAATATTTTAAATATTAAACAAGAGATTCCTAAATTATCTCCATCCAAAAACGAGCAACCACAACAGGAAAATGATGATGAAGTTATTAAAGCTGGAGCTAAACGTAAAGCAACTAATTTCATACAAAAACCTAAACCTAAGCGAGTAGATTTTTTACCACGCGAACAGGAAATTTCATACGAAGATATACCTCCAGTTGATGATGCGGATGAAAATGTATTTGAAAGTGATCGACGCATGTATCAAACGTTCGTCGATAATATAGCCCCCCAAACTATAGTCTTATTTAGAAGCTTATGCTGCTCTACCGAGGCAATATGTAGAAATGTTAATGACAGATGGAAAGGATGAATTTGATACACAAACGGGTATTTATATCAACTCAAACACTGATAAATGGACCATTGGAAAATCAAATGTTGAGATCATCAGAAAAGATTTACAAATAGAAGGGATTAAATACATCGGTACCCCAGGTCTTTATGAATTACTTTTCAAGAAGAAGCCTATTGGTTATAATGATAATGACAAACGCAATTATAAAGATATTTTGAACAGAACCAATGTCCTGCGGAGAAATTACGATCCAAATTCGCAGATTCAAGGAACTAAAACATATAAATATAGAAACATAATTAAACCACTTTTTGAGAGAGCCGCTCCTCGAATACATTCCTGGTCAGGTCCCTTCTCATCTGGAAGAGGGTTGTTTGATTCATATTTGCATATTCCAAGGAATAATATACCTAGAGTACAATATCGGTACTGGGATAACTTTAAAGAGTTAGTAGACCGTTTGTGTTTTTTACACGCATCTAAGAGTGCTGTAAATACATGAATGAAATTGTAGCCATTAATGAGGAATTATGAGAGGGTAATATAATAGAGTGAATCGCGTATTCATAGTTCAAATCAATGATGAGTGTCGACAAGTTTGGACGTCATTCAAATCGTAAAACGGTTCAAACACGAGGTCCTCCTGGACCCGGATTTCTTTTTACTCGTACCGGTGAGTTTAATGTCGAGAATAGAAGAATTTGTAACATAAGTGAACCGCTAGATAAGTCTGACGCTGCTACTAAAGATTTTGTTGATTCTTCTATTAGTGAAGTCAAACAATATTTGAAAACTGTAAATGAAAAGATTGATGTTGCTATTAAAGGCTTTCGTGATGTTGGTGAAACAGTCATAAAGGACGTGTCAGATTTAAAATCATTTGAAAATAAAATTAAATCAGATTTACACAATTTAGACAATAAATTACAAGCAACTATTAATATTATACCAAGCAATATTGACTCGAAACTTTTAAAAGTGCTGGCGGACATTGATCAACAATTTATTCATTCCCGAAATAACTATTATAAATTTAAATCGGATATTGAGCCTCAGTTAAAAAAATAATCAGCAATGAAATTGAATTATTAAAAAAACGTTTAGATGTACCACCAGCAACTACGCGTAGAGCAAGTATTAATTTAGAAGATATTCCTAATCATGGGAAGACGTCGACCCTTAGCATCAAGCACCATTAAACAGGATGTGGTGAATGAGCTGCATAAACCAGCTACAAAAAAAATTATTTTTTATAGTTATAATAAAAGGTATAGATGATTTATGGCATGCAGATTTAGCTGAATTTGGTGCTTATGCTCGTGAAAATAAAGGTTATAAATTTATTTTGGTAGTGATTGATTGTTTCTCAAAATTTCTGTGGACTGTTCCGTTAAAGGATAAGTCTGCGGTGAGTTTAACGGATGCATTCAAGAAAATTTTCCAAGACAACCCGTACACCACACAATCTACAAACTGATCAAGGCAAAGAGTTTTATAATCAACATTTTAATGCATTAATGAAAAAGAATCATGTTAATCATTATTCAACGTATACCACCATGAAAGCATGTATGGCTGAACGGGTTATTCGAACTTTAAAAGTAAATTTATATCGAGCATTCAGTCTAAATGGAAAATATAATTATAATATTCTATATTGGATGAGATAACTAGAAATTACAATGCAACAAACACTCTACAATTGGTATGAAACCTAAAGATGTGAATTTAAATAAAGAGAAACAATTACTCAAGACAGTTTATTCACATATAAAAATTGCTGATAAAGGACAATTTGAAGTTGGTGATTTTGTACGTATTAGCAAACAAAAGGCGATGTTTGCTACAGGATATACTCCTAATTTGTCAACGGAACTGTTTAAAATTCAAAAAGTTAAAATTTCTAATCCTGTTACATATTTATTGGAGGATATTCAGGGGAGACCAATCCAAGGAGCATTCTACGAATATGAACTACAAAGGGCTAAACATCATGATTTGTACTTGGTTGAAAAAGTGTTACGTCGTAAAGGATCGAATGTGTATGTGAAATGGCTCGGCCTCGATAATTCACAAAATAGTTGGATTGATAAAACTAATGTACTTTAAAAAATGTATACACTCATTGAAAATAGTGAGGATTATTATACTACCTGTAAATTTTATTTATAAACTGGTTAATAAAATATATTTTGTTTTTATTCTACTAATTACTTAGTTTTATTTAATTCCACCTATGATCCTGAAACTGAATAAAATGGATAAGTAAAACGATACATATTGTTAAATTATTATTTTTATTATAATTAGTAAACATCATTTTGATTAATATACATATTTCTCCTAACTATCAACATATTTACAATTACTGATAACAACATCATTATAATTACGAAAATTAGGGAATATATAAAATAATTAGGAATTCCTAACGGTATTGGTGGTATTATAGTTGTTGTTATATTGTATTAATTTCCGTCGGATAATTATGTTGGTTGTGATGATGAGCTATCTCTCGTATAAATGGATTCAACTGAAGACTCTGAAGACTGAGAGTTTTCATCTAATCTCTGCTCGATGATATTTTCCCAAGGAGTTGGTAATTTTGTTTGTAAACTTTTCCATTGATCACTTTTGTAAAATGATCGATTTGGAAACACGTACATTAGTTTGTAGTTTATCACACCATTTTCATCACTATATATGTGCATGTAGGTGGTATGGTATCTAGCAGTAGAATCATTTGTCTCCATCTTAGCGGCCATGTATCATTTTTTTCAGCATTTATTCAAATATAACATTCTACAATCTCACCTGAGGTCGTGGAAAAGAATGTCTTATCGAATAACGTCACCATCAAAATGTAATTTGCAATGTTGATCAACATAATGATTTTGTGCTACTAACAACGAAATGTTTTCTGCTTTTCATCAATACATTTATAATATTTATAACATGGGATTATTATAACATGGACTAACATATTTATAACGAGGGATTTATAACATTTATAGCGTGGGGGTGGGGGTCCATCAATATGATCCACATCAGTTGGTAAATTGTAATGTTTGAAGCATGGGAGATAGGTGGCTATTTCTTCATCTTCTTGAAAATGTGGTGGTAGTGAATTCCACATTGAATATAGTTCTCGAGGCGTTGTATGGTTCATTTAATGTAATTTATACTGGCTGCAGCAGTAACAAGCACAATGCTTATTCCTTGATACAAAGTTTAGAAAAAAGTTGATAACACTTTTTAACATCTTGATAACTTTTTATTGTTAATTTCAATCGTTGTATTTTTGTATTGTGTTGTTCCAGTCGTGCTTTTCTTTGTAACGCTGTATTGTCGTCGATAATCTTAACCATAACACTGTCGCGTTGTTTCTATATCTTTAATTAATTTGAATTTATTATATGCTAATATTTCATAAATAAATTCTATACATTAAAAGTGATGACTGGACGAAGAAGATTGTCGTAGGCTTTTCAGCGTTGGTAAGACGTCACAGTCTTCAGGTAAATTTATCAAATGTTTTAGACACTCGTTGTAATAATTATCAAAGTTTAATGTTTTCAAACGTTCCAAGCGGTAATCGATTAATTTAAATAATCCATCTAACTTGCATGCCGCCTCTCGATCCAAGTCGAACCGAACTTATCTGCTTTGTAACGTAATATATATGTTTCTATTCCTATTGGGCAATTAATGAAGAGTGATGGTACAGCTAGGACAAACGGAAATTATTTCGGTATTTGGTATTTCTTCGAGTTTCTGGTAAACAACTGGAGTTGTTACACTTTCTTTTAACACCTCTTTGTCGTCTAGTCGAAGAGAATGTATTTACTTTCTGCCATTGATTTTTTAGTGCGGTCCATTCAATTGGTATAAATGTTAGACTGTTTCTTCAATTGAATATTCGAACACACTAATAAAATCCTCGAACTGAGCTGAATCCAGTTGAAACTGATAATGACTTGGATACAGAGTAACTAACTTCGTTTATGAGACGATATTCACTTTTAATCTCTTCATCGAACTCTTGTAATAAGTCACCCAAGAATGTAGGTGAACTTATACCCGAATCTGGTGCGGTTATCGTTGGAGATATTAAAGTCATTGCGTTGATATTACTAATTCGATTTGTGTGTAGTTCCCGTATTTATACCCAAAAAACGAACAATCAATAATCCAATCAAAATACTGAATTAAGTTAAGGACAAGACAAATGTCTAATTTTGCCTATCAAGGTTCTTATATAACGGAATTGTTTACGCAACGTTTTTTAACTATTATTTCTGTAACAACTGATTAGTTGTAAAGAAAGTTTACCATAATTATCTATTTTTGTCTCGTCTTGTCTGGTCTAGTATGGTTTTAGCTAATCTAGTTCGGTCTTGCTAGTCCGGCCTAATCTGGTTTTTTCTAGCATTTATGTCTGGTTTCAATTCAAATCAATCCAAACTAATTAAAATCAATTCAACTCAAATCAATCCAAATCAATTAAATTCTTTTGAAAACGATAAGAGTTTATTGAATTTTTTTGTGTTATATGATATTTTCATTTATATTATTCTTGACTAAGACTAAATCAATAGCCTGATAAGTCCTAGTCCGGTCTGGTCTTATCTAGTCTGATAATATCTATGATCTTATCAATTCTAATCCTTGTATGGTCTTGTTTTCTTGTCTGATCTTCTTGTCTGGGCGCCTAGTACAAGTAACACCATATGCCCATCATTTCAATTAATTGATTTGAATTGATTTTAATCGATTTGAATTGCATTGAATTTTAATATAACTTGAACCTCTGGTCTTGTCTTTTTCAAGTATTTCACTTATCTTGCACACGCTCGCAATGAGCTCGAGGCTAGTATATAAAAACTTTTTTACAAAGAATAGCGATAAGAATTTTTGCATTTAATTGCAATTCTATGCAAATTAAAAAAAAGAATTGTTTTTTGACCTGAAAATTATGCAGGATGGTTATACGATTGAATTTGAAGCAGAAAACAAATAAAAACGAGGTATAAGATGAGTAAGCGCACCAATAAAGTATTATTACAATAAAACAATAAATTGAATGTAGAGTTTTATTTTCAAGTATTTTATGAACATTTATGATAAGAAGTGTTTTTAAAACTGATATTTTAAATATGTTTGTTGAATTTTTTTTATGCATTTATGCATATTTTTTTTAGTGATAAGAATAATTGTTTTTATATTTTTAGACTGATAAAATAATATGAAAAATCAGGTTTTATAATTTTTTTAACTACAGCCCGGCTAGTCTGACCTAGTCCAATATTAATTAATCTAGTATGAACCTTATGTGATCTAGTTCCGTCCATAAGATGAGTAAGCGCACCAATAAAAAAATTCTAAAATTAATTAATTGTTATTATTGAACACCTCTTCAAAATATTTTCATTTATATTATTCTTGACTAAGACTAAATCAATAGTCTGATCTTATCTGGCCTAGACTGGTCTATAATCTTAGCTATTTGAATTGCATTGAATTGAATTTTAATATAACCTGAACCTCTGGTCTTGTCTTCTTGTTTTGGATATTGCAAACGTCACATTTATATTATATTTTAGTCTCTGAATCAAATTAAATTAACTGAATGAATTGGATATTTATAATATATTTTAGTTATTTATAAATAATTTAATTTTAAAAATAATTTAATTTATTGATGCGTGAGCGCCGGAAAAACATTTTTTGAATATATTGAATTACAGGATGATCTCAATACATTTATAACTCTAATCCACTAAATAACACCTGTACTTTTATTAATTTGTTTTTGTTATATTAATCTATGAGGCGGTTCCAGAGCATGACTTGTTTCCACGTGGCGCCATCTGTGATGTAGTAGGGAAATTGAATTACAGGAATCTGTAATTTTTTAAATTTTTTCAGGAATCTGTAAATCCTCTGTCTGAGGTGGAGGTGGGTTCAGAACATGACAGCTTTCCCTACTATATTCTACGCAAAAAATCCAATACTTATTTTGGGCGAAGCAACCATTTTTGGATAAAGTAATCGCTTTTTGTATGAATAAACCGAATTTTGTATTCTCCAGCTATTTTTTTGTAGAAAAACATATATTTTTTTGTACGCTAAAAAATTCAGCTGTCAGGAACGAAGTTCCTCGCGCTTTTATCTGAATTGAATAACTTCTATTTTAATATTTGAATATGTAAAATTCTTATAAGAGATGAAAATAGGCTATTACCGTCGCCACCAATGTTTGTGTTATGATGAAACCAGACTTTTGGCGTTGAACATCCATCATGTTCCTCGTATGGGGCATGGAGTGATTGAGAACTTGGACTAATTACTTGCTGAGCTTCATCATTAACGGATGTTTGAATTTGATTATTCAGAAAGGGACTAAATATATTTTTTCCAGTTTCTTCATTACTTTCGATTAATATGATTGGTAATGAATCTTCTTTAGATGATTGTAAAGATTCAGGTTCAACACGTTTCTTCTTTGATTGAAATTGATCTCTGTATATTTTAACGCAATTAACGCCAGTATGTTCTAAATCTGTATTTTGAAATTTATTTTTTTAAATTTTTTTTCTGTGGATACTCTTTTTGATACTGAGCTTGTGATTTCACTATTGTCTCTCTAGAATGTCTATAAATATAGTAAAAAAAAGCATACACTTGAATCACATGTTTGATTTACCCATGTAAACAGTAAGCAATTGCTGCAAATTATAAAATTGTAACCTGCTTTCCTAAATCTGTATTTTGTATAATTCCTTTATTTTCTTTTTCTATTTTTATTTCGATACTCTTTGAAGCTGAGCTTATGATTTATCTTTGGCCTCTCTATAATGTATATAAATAAAGTTAAAAATAGTTAACACCCTAACCATATGTAGGAAAAATCTATGTAAACAATAAGAAATTGCTTCAAATTATAAAATTTTAAGAACCTATTTTTCTAAATATGTATTTTGTAAACTTTATTTTTTCTCTGTCGATACTCTTTCTGACACTAAGCTCGTGATTTCACTATTGTCGGTCTATAATGTATATGTCGTAGTCATATAGTGAAATCCATCAGATTGTGTAAAACTGGACCATGGAAACCATTATGGACCATAAAAATTCCAAAATGGTCAAATTGCTTCAATAGAAATATCTATGATCTTAATAGATCTGAAGGAGTTTTTATTATATCTATTACAGTTTTCAAGTTGTTGCTATTTGAATCTATTAGTATCAGTTCCGGTTTGACTTCGAGGGATGCGTATGTGATCTGGATTGACATGGCGCTTTGCGACATGTAACCTAATAGCTTAACCCAGGTTAAACCAACATTCAGCTTTACAGCTTTATCTTATTTTTTATCTCTCGGGTCGCGCTGCCGCTTGTAGTTTGTCTTAATTTTTCTGCCGCTTTGCGGTATGCAACCCAAACTAAGTTAGGCTAACTGACTTTGCCACTTTAGCTTATTTTAGATCGAGGAGTTCTAACCTACCCTAGGTTTAACAACACCTCTTGCTACTTTATTTTATTATGGATCGAGAGGTCACGCGGGCACAAGTTTTGATCTGCAAGAATAAAAATTGCACACGTTTTATACGCCATACGCATCTTATACGCCAGTTTGGTAGGAATGAGAAGAAGCTTTGGAGAATATCAATATATAGTTTTTTAATTAAATCCTGCGGCAAGGCTATCGGCGTCAAAGATACCAAAACGGAAATAGAAAATGTATAATCTATATAGGACTGAATAATTTTTTAATGTACCACTTAAACTTTTCAAGCTATAGTCATTTGATAAAAAGTATGGCATGCGACTGTTACTACATAGTATCTATACTTACTCTGAATTAAAAAATAACTATGTTTTACGTACTAATTCCGTGTAATTAGTTGTAAAAACATAGTAAATTTTTTAATTCGATGTATCGATATTGGAATTTACTACTCTCTGTAATGGTATGAATTTGAGGGCAGAAGTCTGAGGCCAGAAAGTTTTGAGCCCAAACGGTAAACAACACCACTGCCAATGACCGTGATGAGTTACAAAGGCTGTCTTGTATTTATCTTTACCACGTAGCGGGATCGACCAAAATGCCGAATTCACGTCTAGTTTTGTGAAATATTTACTATTTCTCGCTCGTAACCTCAACTCATCGATTTGCGGGAAAGGTTGGCTCTCTGGCACAACTATTTTATTCAACTATCGATAATCAATACATAATCGAGACTTTTTCCCCTCACCTTTTTTGAAGGCTAACGTCACAGGTGCAGCATTTGGACTGCTTGATTCTTCAATTAAACCTGATTTTAATAACTCATCGATCTGCCTTTCTATTTCAGTTTTATCCTGTAACGAACATTTATATGGTTTTTTTGTTATGTACCTATTTTCCGTGAGTTTAACCGTAGCTTCAAAATTGTTGACCGTACCAACATCAAATTTTCCTCTAGCGAATACTTCATTATATTTATTTTTTATTTTAACTATAGGATCAATTTCCTCCAAGGCATTGAAATTTGATGTTGGTGCGTTTTTGATTAAATTTATCTTTGGTTGCCGAAAATTTTGGCTTATCCTCAAATTTTCGTCTTGACAATATTTAAATTCTTTAATACCATCTAATCCTAGTATTATATCATCTCTAAATGACTCACTTTTTATTATGAAAAAATTAAAATTCATCATTATGTTAAGCATTCATTTCTACCGACACCGTACCTTCCGATTTCGACGTTCCAGATAAAGTTTTTATATTCCCCCCACTTATATTTTTCTTTATATTAAGACTCTTCCAAAAATTATAATTAATTAGCGATACATTCGCTCCTGAATCATAAATGGCAATAGCCGGGTTTTTGTTTATCAAAATTTTTACTTTTATAAGCGGGGTAACACTTAGTTTTTTGCTTCCTCGGTGAACGAAATTATGTCCTGTAATTCGGAATTATTCCCTATTCTAATTTTTTCATTTCTCTGTACGTTTTTATTGTTCAGTTTCGTCCGACATAAACTCTCGAGATGATATCTGTTTGGGAAACCTATGCTTTCACAATGCGCACAAGCAAAATTACCGTCTCCCCTTCTTTCACTTGACTTATTTTGTTTTTGTTTACTTTTCTCTTCGATTACCTAATTCTTCGATTTATTCATCATAGGTTCTATCTTCTTCAAATTTGTAATTAAATTCTCAAATGTTTCTATTTTATTGTTTAATTTTGATCTAACATAATTTGGTAGAGCTATCACGACTAAATTAATTTGAGAATTTAATGTAAAATCAGGATCTACATCAATCAATAAATTACGTTTTTTCAATGCAAATTCAAAAAATGTCCCGTTCAAATATTTATACGAGTATGCATATTCGATCTCAGACCATGATTTTTGATTAAAGGTTTCAATAAAAGAATTATTCCAAAATTCCCATGCGTGGGTCAATGAGTGTGTTTTCAAAAATATCGCGTGCCATTCTATTGCGCTACCTTCCGAAAATAATCTTATAATTTCAGCGAAATTTTCTTCCCGTATACTAAAGTGTTCGCATTCACATATAAAAAATTTTAGCCAAGATTCCGCGTTCAAATTTTTCCCATTAATTTTTCCAAAACCATATTTTTCGCTATTGAATGCATTGATTTTTTGGGAGAGGAATTTGGGAGAGACTGAGACGGAGGGATGTCTGTGACGACCTCCAAATAATACTCGTTAAAAACAACGTTACCTTCTTTGTCCAGATAATCGTCGCGGAGACCGCCCGCTGTTAAAGTAATGAGCACCTTTCGAATGCACCTTTTTTTTACCACAGAATGTTCAAAAAGTTTTGCGTGATGAACATTCGTTTGTTGATCGGCCGGGAAACTGTAGACTTCCGGTTTGTCGATTAGTTGAATCGTTTTGACCTTGGCCCCCGTGGTTTTGGTGGTTATTGCTTCTGATACTAAGTGGAATCTTGCTTTGAGATCACCCAAATTTGTGTTGATTTGTAAGTCTCTGTCGCAGGGACTTAATAAATGGAACGGGTTAGGATTAAGTCAATTAAACCAACATGTGTTGTTGCAGTGAAATACTGTAATTAAAGGAAATACTTAATATCTAACTATATACAACTTATATCATATATATATATATATGTATATTTATATATATATATATATACATATATGTATATATATATATATATTTATATATATATATATATATATATATATATATATATACATATATGTATATATATATATATATATACATATATATATATATATATATATATATATATAGACTGTGTCTATATATATATATGGTCGCTTAGGGTTTCCCTGTCTAGTACTTCTCAACATTTCACTTTCCCGCCGAGCTTTTCGGTGAGAGTGAGATCTATAATGGATGCACATGAACTTAATTTAAGAAACATTTCTGCTAGACATCCTTGTTTAAAAGCTAACGTTTTTTTTCTCAAGATTTTTTGCCATGTGTTGTCTGTTTACCTCCTTTGATGCATGCAATCCGTACATAATAGTATTGCAAACTGGTGTTGGCTTGAGCCACAACACCATTTGGAAATTTATGTAACTGAGTTTATAATGTTCTACAGTCTCGTATTCAATGATTATTAAAAGTAGCTTTCTCATATTCATGAAGTTTTGATTGAAATTGCTCAAATTTGCCAAATTTATCTGCAAATTTATGGGGTAGCATAAGGTCAAGAAGCCGTGGGAACTTATGACTGTCCCTGGGAGAAGAAACGCAGGGTAAGCGAAATATCCCCGGAAAGTCAGGATACCAACCAGCAATCGAGGAAAATCTCGATAACGATTAGAAAGAAACTATTAAGAGCCTGCCTGCCAATATTTCCCTACTACATTACAGATGGCGCCAAATCACAGATGCAATCTTTCCCTACTACTTTATAGATGTCGCCAAATTAGAGATTCCGGCTACTAGGCGCCTAGACAAGAATACAAGACCATACAAGGATTAGAATTGATAAGATCATTCTAGACTGGACTAGATTAGCTAAGTTTATAGACCGGACTAGACCAGTTACGATCAGACTATTGATCTAGTCTTAGTCAAGAATAATATGTAGGAAAATATTTTGGAGGGGTGTTCAATAATAACAATTAATTAATTTTAAAAAAAATATATTGGTGGGCTTACTCATATTCGCCCTCGTTTTTTATTCGTTTTCTGCTTCAAATTCAATCGTATAACCTATGGTATAATCCTGGATAATTTTCAGGCCAAAAAACATTTCTTATTTTTTAAATTAGCATATTCTTTGTAAAAAAAAAAAATATGTATTGTCCTCGAGCTCATTGCGAGCGCGTGCAAGATAAGTGATATACTTGAAAAAACGTCATATAAAAGTCCCCGAGCTGAGAGTTGTAAATAATCATTTGATAAGGAACCACCTATTCGTATATTCAAAAAATGTTTTACTGCGCTAAATGTGCAAAATGTTCGGAAGGAAGGTTACCCTCTCAAGACATCAGAAAACCTGTGGTGATGTCAAAATAAATTATAAATATCCAATTCACAAGTTAATTTAATTTATAGAGGCTAAAATATATTATAAATGTGAAGTTTGCAATGCTCAATTCACAAGAGAGGATATTTGCAAACGTCACAAGAAACAACAACATAACACCGATGAACCTACAACCTCGAAGAGGCCCTTGGATGATGGAGATTCACCCTCCACCTCGAAGAATGTTACATTAGATCATGCTACAAGAGATAGAACGTCACGATCCATTATAGATCTCACCCTCACCGAAAAGCTCGGGGGGAAAGTGAAATGTTGGGAGGTACTAGACAGGGAAATCCTAAGCGACCATAGATATGTATATATATATATATATATATATATATATATATATATATTTATATATCTATATATATATATATATATATATATATATATATATATATATATATATATATATATATATATGGTCGCTTAGGATTTCCCTGTCAAGTACCTCCAAACATTTCACTTTCCCCCCGAGCTTTTCGGTTAGAGTGAGATCTATAATGGATCGTGACGTTCTTCGTTCGAAGCTGGGCAGATCTCCTTGGTTTTCTATATATAGATCTAGTTGGGAGATCCAGTCAGACACTAGATCGCCTCGCTCGTCCATTGTCATACCTCCCCAGCTTGGGGATTTTGAATTTAAATCACCCCCAATTAGTTTGGGTTTCGTGTTTTTCCTCGTCATTACGCAGATTTCGTCGAGGGATTTCTCCAGTTCTTTTAGTTTCTCATTTGGGGAGAAATAGCAACTGTACACCACCAGGTTCCTTGTTTCCACCTAAACAAAACCTGTTCCACTTCCACTACCCGTTATTATTATGTCTGCATTATTAATCCTAAACGCTGTGTCACTTTTCCCGTCTTTGTACCACTCATGTCCACTTGTTTTGTTTATATTTGGTTCGCTTATGATTGTTATGTCGATTACCATTTCCGCTACTGTTAGGAAGGAATCTCTATCTGAGAGTATCTGGTTTACAAAGAAATCACAAACACACAATTCTGGCTGTTAAGGAGGTAAATGGTAAATATGGGCCGGGGATCCTTTGTGAATTTGAAAATGGGGTGATCTTTCTCCCCAGAAGATTTAATAAATACTTGAACAAGATTCAAGCACTAGAAAATCTGGTGAAGAGAGGGGTGTATCTAACAATATTGCAGGATGGACAAACCATCCAATTTAAAGAAACCGAGGATTTAGATTACATCTAAATATTTATATGGAATACTTATAAAATTTGTTGAAGTTTCTGCAAAAACATTGTTGCCTTTTTGTGAAAGTTTACAATATTTTCATAATTTTCAACAAATGGATTGATACCATTAATTAACGCAAGTTTATGAAAAATAATATGATATTCCATTTTTAAAGTTTAACAATATAAATTTATTTTTTTATCCGCGCTTATATAGTATTCTTTTTGTAAGTTATGTATCGTTTTTTTAAACTAGACCTGACTTTAATTATACAGTTTTTAAATTTTTGAAAAATATCCAACAAAAACATATTTTAAAAAATTTGAAATTTTTGAAAAATATTCAACAGAAACATATTTTAAAAAAATAACTAACTAAATACTAATCTAAAACAATTCTTCTCATCTCAAAAATGTTAATAAAAATTTTTCAATTCTTATCACCGTGAAGTCTTCCGTTTCGTCAACGTAAAATTTTATCGCTGCATATTTTTATGCTGAAAGCAATTTTTATCGTTATAATCAACATAGTTTTGAAATTTTTCATCACATATTTTGATTACAAATAAATATATAAAGGTAAATGAAAATAAAATAAAATTAGTTTATATATATTCAATATGCCCATAAATTGATCTTTTTAACATCTCAATCTCTTAAGCGTAGAGTCCATCCTTGGCTTTTAAATTTGTTTAATTTTTTGTAAAATATGACAGTCTTGATATTAATAAAATTTCACTAACTTTCAGAGTTGTAATAATTTAAAATTTTAGAGTGAAAATATATGGTTTTATCGAATTTGTGAATATGTACAGAGATCTTAAAATTATATTTGAATTAATAATAAATAAATTCAAAATAAAATTGATTACGCCGTGCTTCTTCTTCTTTCGAATAGGCCTACTTTGGACCACGCTTGTTCAACTGTTGGGCTTTGATCTTTGCCCAGTATTGTCGCATCTTCTGCCGGTGTAACTCATTTCTCTCTTCTGTCCAGGGGGTACCTTTCCTTCGAGGTTTTTCCTGAAATCCACGGACCTCCTTTAGGGTGCGTCTCACAGACTGTCTGTTTTTGAGATCTGTTATTCCCAGTTCTTTAATATCCTTATCGGTCTCTGTCAATCAAGTGGTACGGAGCTTCTTGTTTTGCCAGAAGGTGAACAGACGGTTGGTTAGTCGGTTTGGAGGTAATCTTGCAATGTGGCCATAGAAAGCTACCATTCTTTTCCTTGCACAGTCAGAGAGCATCTCAATATGTTCGTAGCTCAGAGTTATGCCGTCTTCGGAATTCGCCATGTTCCTTTACCGGGCCTAGGATCTTCCTGAGGATTCTCCTCTCTCTGATTTCCAATTTCGCTATAAGACCTATATATTGAGGAGAACACCAGTTGTGATAATGTTGAATACAAATATGGGACATTATTTCCTGGCCTAACGCCTCTATGATATCCGCTTTTATCATACCTATGTCTGAAAATAACGACTCGTTTTTAAACAAGTGCTTTACTCCGTTTGAACCTGAAATGAATCGAATGCTACAACTAGTTCAATCACCTCTATCGATATCTATAGAATTGTTTACCCGGCGACCGAATTATGAGAATTACTACTATTTGCGTAATTTTAACCAATTATCACAGCATGAAAACTAGAAGGAATGGTATAACAAACACGTGCGGGAAATATTATGCGCTAAAATCTCCGAGGATGATATAATGCAGCGTCTAAAATTGAACATTAAAAATTGTGAATTGTGGCGTGGATGCAGGTCTGTTGATGAGATTCTATAATCGCCCTTCTCCTGGGATAAAACACGCTACTGGATAAACAATGTGGATTCATTAGCATGGGGACATTATCGTTTAATTAATTATGATAATGAATAATATTAGAATTGTATTAATAGTGAATACATTTTATTGAATAAAGTTTTCTTTTTAATACCCTCAAAATCTTCCTTTGTTAAAAATATTATGGTTAGAATAAATGTGCCAGATAAATTTACTTATCAATATTACATCTACGCTCAGGCTGAAAAACATTTAAAGTGGGCAGTATAATAAAAGAAGATATATAAACACATAATGCTTTATATTAATCCTTATCATTAAATAAAAAAAAAAACAATATTCATTATTACAAGAAAAAAAAACAGTTTTTAAATCATCATTTTAATATTCTGTTTGTGGTGTTGAAAATGTTTCAATATTTAAATGAATAAAATAATTAAAAAGATTAATTTACTTTTTCTACGATTCTCTTATCACTTGTTGTGTAGGATAAATTTCCTTATCAATATTACATAGATGCTCACGCAGAAAACATTTAAATTGGGTAAGCATAATAAAAGAAGATATATAAACATTTTAATAATACATATTATTAGTATAATCCTTATAATTAAAAAACAATATCCACAATAAAAAAACACTTCATAATTACAAGAATAAACATTCTTCTTCTTTCTTTTCTTTTTAGCCTTCAATTCGTCAATCTTTGGACATAGGCCTCCCCTAGATTCTTCCAACCTTCTCTGTTTTGCGCTGCCCTTTTTCAGTGTAGCCCACCCGTTTTTTTGAGGTCGTCAGCCCACCTCATCTGTGGCCGACCTCTTCCTCTTTTCCCTAGTAATGGTCTCCAATTCTGGATAGCGACATTCCACCTTTGGTCTTGCAGTCTGGCGTTATGTCCTGCGAAACTCCATTTTAGTCTGGCTGCATGTTCTGTGACATCTGCCACTTTAGTTGTTTTCCTAATCCACACGTTTGGTCTTTTGTCCCTAATCTTGATTCCGAGCATTTTCCTCTCCATGGCTCTTTGTGTCTTTGCTATCCTGTCTACGTTTTCTCTAGTTGGTGTCCAAGTTTGGGATCCATACATCATGATAGGGAGAATGCACTGGTCAAATACTCTTGTTTTTAGATATTGGGGTATTTTGGAGTTTGATAGTACCCACCCTAGTTTTGCGAAGCCTGCCCATGCTAGTCTAATTCTGCGGCTAATTTTGGCTGTTTGGTTTTCTTTGCTTGCTCTTACTGTTTGACCAAGGTATTCCTCAACCATTTTAAGTTCGACGTTGTTTAGATTTACTCTTCTTGTGTCAGTGGTGTTTGTCATTGTCTGTATTTTGCCAAGATTCATTTTCAAGCCTACTTTCTCTGAGGCTTCTACCAATTGGTTTACCATAGTAATTGGTTTACCATCGAGTTCCTCGAATTCGGTGGTAATATGTATTACGTCGTCTGCATACCTCAGATTGTTCAAGTTTTTCCCGTTTATGTTTATCCCCATGTTTGTCCAGTTTAGCTGTTTAAACACATCTTCCATAGCTAAAGTAAATAGTTTTGGCGAGATAATGTCTCACTGCCGGACGCCTCTCCTGATCGGTATTGGTTTTGTGGTGGCTTCTAGTGTGATTGTCATGGTAGCTTGTCCGTAGATGTTGTGTATGAGGTTTTTATACCTGGTATCTATTCTGCAGTTGTTTAGTGCATTTTCGATAGCCCACAATTCTACGCTATCGAAAGCCTTTTCGTAGTCTATAAAGGCTAAATAGTGATTTAGATTGTATTCGTTGGCTTTTTCAATTAGTGTTTTTACGGTAAGCAGATGATCTGCTGTGCTGAATCCTTTGCGGAATCCCGCTTGTTCTACTGGTTGGTAGGCGTCCATTTTTTGAGTTAGTCTGTTAGTTATGATGCGCATAAATAGTTTGTAGATTTGTGACAGTAGTGATATGGGACGGTAGTTTCTAAGGTCTTTTCTATCTCCTTTTTTAAAGAGTATTAATACGTCGCTAATTTTCTATGCATCTGGTACATCTTCCTTATGCAGGCATTCGCTGAAGAGCGCCTTTTGTATCTCTATTGTTTCGTCAGTTCCCTCTTTCAGTAGTTCAGTCAGGACTCCATCAGGACCAGGGGCTTTATTGTTTTTCATTTGCGACAGGACGTTCCATATTTCATAACTTTCTATGTTTGGTAAGTCTTCCGAGTTGATGTTCATAATTACTTTTCTTATGTTTGCTTTTCTTTCGATATCGGGGTCAATCTGTGTGTTGTATAAGTCAGTATAAAACGTTTCACCTGTTTTTAGTATGGCGTCACTATTTCTTTCTTCTACTCCTTGCTGATTTTTTATTGATACTATGGATGGTTTACCTAGTGTTGGTTTTAAACATTTTATTCCGCGATTTAGTTCGATGACTCTTTCTATTTTGCTTTCGTGGTATTTTCTCAGGTCTTCTCTTACTTTTTTACGGATTGTTTTATTTAATTCAGTATATTTTACTGTGTTTCTGTTCAATTTTCGTTCAATTTCTTTACGTCTTTTCGCCATGAGTTGTTTTGTTTCGTCGCTGATTTTTTGTTCTTTTACGGTCGCCTTTTTAGCTACTTTTAATCCTGCCTGCAACAATAGTTCTGTTAGTTGACTATTGGTTGAATTAAGGTGTATTTTTGATTTATGTGGCTGAGTTTTTGCTATCATCTCTTCTAGTCTGTCTCTGTACTCGTGCTTGTGTTTTCGTACTTCGTTGTGGTCTATAGCTTGGTATTTTGTGTGTCTGATTTTCCATTCGATTCTACTATTTAGGCATATTTTGGCTCTTAGCAGCCGATGATCACTGCCCGTTGTAAATTGGTTGAGTGCCGTGATGTCCTTGACGATGTTTTTATTACTATTATTATTATAACCTTTTATTGGCATATATACAAAATATATACTACACAAGAAGTAATCAATTTCATTTCTTGTTTTCCCGTTTGGCGACATCCAAGTCCATTTCTGTTTGTTTTTCTTTTTGAAGAAGGTATTCATTGCATTTACCTGTTGTTGTTCTAGAAATTGCATCATTCTTTGGCCTCGGTAGTTTCTGTTATCATACCCATAGTTTCCAATTTTGTTTTCTGTATTATAGAGTTTTCTGTCCAATTTTGCATAAAAGTCGCCCATGATGATTTTGTGTTTTACCGGGGTGTCTTCTATAGCAGCTGTGAAGTCATCATAGAACTCATCTACTTCCTCGTCGTTGTGTGAGGTAGTTGGGGCGTAGACTTGAATGATCTTGATTTTCGTGTTCATATTTCTTTCTACAATTATGTAAGCCACGCGGTCTGATATAGCTTTGAAGATTTTGATGTGTGGCTTCAACTCCTTCTTAATGAGGAAGCCTATTCCTCCGTATGTTTCATTTTCGCTTCCTCTGTAGTATAGTCTATTTCCTGATGTTAGGTCTATGCAGTTAGACCTAAAGTTAGGTTTCTCCTCTTCGTTTCACTTCCAAAAGTCCTAATATATTCCATTTGATCTTAGCTAGTTCTTCTTCGAATTCTTTGAGTTATAGCTTTTCGTCTTTTGCCATGGATCTGATGTTATACGTGGCGATGTAGAGTATGGTGTTGGTTCCATTGAGTTTCTTTTTATTTGCTGTTCTTTTGCCTCCCCCAGAATCCGTGACGCATTCCGAGTCGCACGACTCGGTGTGGGATTGTGGGCGTTCCCTCCTACCCACCTGGGGTATATTCTTATGTTTTAAGGTCAGCATTATTTTGGGGGTAGTTGGCGTTAAAACACCTCGCCTACCGAGCGTATTGGTGAGTTTTGCTTAGGGTATTTGGAAGACAATGTTAGGATCAAACAAGGACTAGGAATGGGACAAAGGTTTCTCCCGTATGTCATTGGGAGATAAACCAAGGCTCGCGTAGACAGTGGCGCTTCCTGAAGTAGATCTGTCATCTATCGGGATCATAGATGAGTATCTACCCGCTACCTTATAGATACCTAGGTACACAGGTACCTAGGTACATAGGTACTAGGCACATAGGTACCTACTTCAGAATTACATTTCCTTTATTCTCGATGGAATGGTTATACCGCCATGACTCGTTCGCCAGAGCCTCGTTAGTTATCTAGCAGCGGGTACCGCGTGCAGGTGAGGTTGACATTTGGGCCGGTCTTATTTGAGTGTTTTGCCGTCACCCCATACCCACCACGAATAACCCACAAAGAATAAACATTATTTACAATTAAATATATATATGTATATATATATATATATATATATATATATATATATATATATATATATATATATATATGAATTTATCACATCGGGGTTGTATTATTATTTGGTATTTTGGAATGGCCCCACGCAAGAGTATGTACGCTATCGGGGCAGGTGTAACGTTTATCATCATTGCTGCTTAGCGCAATTTTATTTTGCTCGATGGTAAATATGTCGTGTTTGTAGCTCCTAAATGTCCTTTGTTTACGATATATTTGCTCCCCGGTGAGCAAACACTGTTTATAATCCCCGCCACTAATGTCTTTATTCCCAAAACATTTTTTCACACCTTTAGCCTTCTTCTTCCAATTCGCTTTATCCCTCTCTGAGCAATGAGCATACATTTTCGCTCTTATCAGAACATCCTCAATTATTTCACCCGCCAACTCGTATCGAAAACGTTATCAGACCCGTAATTGCTAGTATCAAATTTATCAATGTTCTCCTTGATATCTGTATAAAGATCGTCGGTTTTAATCAATAAAATGAAACTGTCGGTGTCACAGTAGCATAGAGTAACTTTGTCGCAATACTTTGGTTTCAAAAAATCTTAATAAAATTCATACATTAAAAATTTTGATAGTTCTTAAACGGAAAACCCCACATAAATCGGCTTATTATACAACTTTTAATTTTGCAAATTGAATCGCGATCAAATTTTCGGTGAATGTTGAAACACTTTCATATTCGGTTTAGCGAGAAGTGTTTCCGCGTCCGGTTTACGGCCAGTATTTTCCCAATGATTGATAAGTTTGACATCCACTTGTTTGTCTACATTTTCCATCGTTTTGCCAAATACGCTATTGTTCATTAATTTAAAAAAGTCTTTATCAAAATAATTTTTAGCCGCCTGCCGTAAAGTAGTGTTTAAATCAATCAGATTGCCGGATATTCTATGGATTTTTGTAATTTTGAGTCCGTAATTTATTGCCTGCTTTCATTTTCTGTAGTAAACAATATACTTTTCTTTATTGTTTAAATTTGGAATAAGTTTTGTGTTATTAAATTTTGATTTTGGTGGAACCATGCTTTCAACGAGGAATGGTAAATCAATATGTAGGACCTGTAGTGATTCAGGATACTCGATGTCTGCTTCGATGAAATAGCCAATAGGTGAATCATCGCTCATTTTTTGCAGTTATTAAAATAAAATTTCAGTCTTCGTCAACCATTTAAAACCGCCGTAAGGCATTAGTTGGGAAAGTGCCCAGCCATATAAATTATTAGCATCCCAGTACGCTAAATACGTGCTAGGTTGATTGGGATTATACTCGGATAAGTATTTATTATTCGTCTTCCCGTATCAGCGAGGCTTGACAAATACCTCCTCTAATGCCTTTGAAGATGAAATGGTGCATGTCTATGTTGGTGAAAAATTCTAAATTTATATTCTTCATTTTCAACATTGCATCCTAGCTCAGTGCGGGTGCCGTATAATAATGGGTCGGATCGAGCTGATATGTCGTGATGCATACGTTTCGAAACTGTTCGAAAATATCTGTCAATAACAATACGTCAGTCTTTAAATACAGGTTAGAGTAATCTTTTAAATTTCTACAATTAAAAGTCGTCCAAACAGTCGTCCATGTGTTTGTATAGGAAAACAAGTATGCATTGATCATCGCTCAAATTTTTCGCTAGTTTTTCCAAAGAGGTAGCCATAAATCAGAATGAATCGACAAATCTCAGTTTTATGTAAATTTTATTTTCCACCCCGTTTTCACCTACATATTCGCCGACCGGTAGATTTTTGGTGATTGAAATATATTTCTCCTTATTTTGAGCAATGATATCGATTTTCCTGATCGCAGCCAAACTCTAACAAATAAATGCGCGTCATAATTTCACATGTTGTGGAAGAAAACAGGAATCATTTTCGGAATTTTATAATTTAAATTACAATTTGAGTGCGCCGCTCCCCGAAATTTACCCGTTAAATGATCATGATCGGCGACTTTGTCTGGTACTTGTAATGATTTATTACATATATGACAAGAAGTGGCCGTATCGTAGGAATTTTGTTCATCTTCAGATAATTTAATCATCGGAAGTGAGACGCTTAAATGATTCCTATATATTTCCTTAACGTCCGCACAGAGGTTCTCCTAAAATAATTTCGGGCAATCTTCACCGGTATAAGTCACGAATTTACTCAATGAATCATCAAATGGACATTTTATATTATAGGCAAAACTGTACGGTACGTGTATATGTGTTTGATTGGTATAGCTATTGTCGGGGTTTGGTGAACATGTATCTATCGGTTTTAAAATTGATTCGAAATCTGCGTATACAACAAAGGGTATACGAATTTTTCTATCGTAATTTTGGAATTTTAATATATTCCCTGGGATCATATCACCTCGCTTGTCTTTTACAATGTCTTTTGTCGGCATAATAGTGTAAATTTTGTTGCAGTCATTCAATTTTGTTGATTAAAAGTCGACTCGCTTTAAAAAAGGTCATACAACAATCACATAGATATTTTTTTCTACAACCTGGTGAGATTTGGCTTCTTACAAGTCTCGGCATATCTTTTATCCATACATAATGACCTTTAACCCCCTCTTCTAAAAATAACAAATTTACATGTCTTACCCTAGTATTATTAGTGTGAAAAATTGGTCCTACAACGTCATGTTGTTTAGATTTAAAATTAAATTCTAAACCATAAACGTTCATGCTAATGTTGGTCATCTGTTCAAATTTGGAGATGTCTTTAATTTTAATTGGAAATTCTAGTCCGTCTTAATTTAAAATTTAAAGCTTAAGAAAAGTGGGGATATGATGACGGGCGATTTGAATGCGTATTAGCGGGGTGTAATGCGGACACAATGCTCCATAAAAAGCAAAACTCGTCTTCGTTTTGAACATTGATACACGCTTTCCGGTCCCTAATCTCTTTTGGCAGTTCAATAAATGACGACCCACGTAGTGGTTTATATTTATTTAGATTAATTTCTAAATTGGAAATCTCCCTAAGTGACCAACCCGAATCTTTCTCCTGAAACTCGCCACATTTTGTTTTAATTGTGGCACACATATTATCATAAATTTCTATAAAGACTCATGCTAGGTGTAATTTCGCAATATTTTGTATAAAATGATTTTAATTCACCCGCTGTATTTTTTTTCATTTATGTAAATACTAAATAGCTCTATATTAAATTTCAACCTGGAATTATACGACTTGATAACGTTTTCAATCATTCAACGAACAGTGTCCCTTAATTTACTAATAAAACTATCTATATCTATACCCGATCCATTAATTCTATAACTTGCCACTCTGTTCTTGAAGCTAGAGCAAACTTTCTTAACATTTTGTTTGAACGGCTTCACCGCTACCTGGAGATGTTTTTGCGACCGCAGATGTCCAGCGTACTTGATTTTTGAGGGGAGCTGCTGGTTGCAAATTTCACAGAAGTAAGAAGGGGTTGGCGGTTCCAACTTTATCTTCTTGGGGGTGGAGGCTTAATCTTCATTATTTACAGATCTCTTCGAAGTGGAGGGTGAAGCATCGCCATTCTTCTCAACGATTTTATGCTGTTGCTTCATATGACGTTTTAAGCTGCCGTTTCTTGTGAATGTTACAGCACACAATTCACATTTGAGGTTGATTTTCTGCATACCACCACAGGTTTTTAAATGGAGTCTAAGATTATGCTTGCTTGCAAAAACTTTTTGGCATTTACTGCAGGAGAACATTTTTTAAGCTTGATATTGACTTGTCGTGACGAGGTCTAGTTAAGAACTAACTAATAATTATTAGAAACAAAATGTTCGAACATCGGAATGTATAGCGATAAATTAAACAGGAAACTGATTACGCAGCGTTTCTTAAGTATTATTTCCAATATTTCGTAATTATATTCTAGTATTACGTGTTCGCATCGAGGTCGGTACAAAGTAAAGGTAAATATATCTAGTTAGTGATGAGCCAGAAATCGTTCGGTTATTCTATTTGTTTTTACACATATAATCAGGTGGGATTAGTGTTATAGAAAGTCCTCATAATTATCTATTTTGACTTAAAGCAATTGTTTTTGTGCGACAAACAACAAATTAAAATGTCAAAGTTATGTGTATACACTTGTAATGAGAATAATTAATTGTGTGATTACATTTGCGATAATAACAACTATTCACTTCTAAGAATGCGGATGTGATTTGCTAAAAAATATGTGGAAATTATAACATCATGGTTGAAAAACATTTACTTAAGAAGCGTTTAAGGCGAGGAGAATTATACAATAAACCAGTTCCAAGAATGCAGGTTCTAATGTGTATAATTAATTTAATATGCAATTTATATTTTAATTACCCATAAGGTTTTTCTCATAAGGTGCTTGGACCAAAATTTACATGTAATTTCCCATAAGGTGCGAGAGGTGAGTCCAGAACATGACATCTTTCCCTACTGTCTCCAGTGAAGAGGTATATAAAACAACTATACACTTAACAACTTATATATTAACAGAACTAAAGTCGTGTAAAAGTACGTCTTGACACTTCAATGGGTGGGAGCAAAGAGGCCGAAGTCTCGTCTGCGACTACCTGACTTGACTCTTATCTCTTAAAATACAATACACTCAGGAGGAGGACAAACGAACAATAATAAAGGTTACATTATACTACAATTGGGTTGCTACCTTGATTCAAATAAAGGTAGAGCCACACTGATCCAACATACGCAACGCATTACGGTATCTGGACTCTGAAAAACTATTCCATAGAAACACACTTATCGTATGCAACGCAAGCACACGCCTCACACGCAACGTCGATCTGGGATGTCCAGACTGGACGATGTCGGCGTGTGAAGGTGGAAGGGATGTTCGTACGCTATCCACGCGTGTGATCAGTGTGTCTCTAGAATTTATGCGTAGCACTTCAGAGACAAATAAACTTTTGATGCAAGCGTTCTCCTCAAACTGCATTTTTGACATGCGAAAGTACATAAAGAATCATTCTTCATCAGATTCCAGTTTCTGCATTAATATATGGTATTTTACAACTTTTTCTCATTGTTTATTTATTTCATGAACCCAATATCTTCTCTTCTTAACTTTAGTTTTTATTTTTGTAGCGCGGGAATATGCATTTAAAAATAGTAAACTCAATAAATCATCCTGAAACTCGCTTTTAGAATCAGAAAACATGACTTATAGACGCACTAGTGCAACTTCTGAGAAATTACAGCAGAGTCTGATGCAAAATTTACGTTGCATACGCGGGACAAGTGTGCACACCAATTCTCTCACGTTGCATCGCATACCTTAACCTACCTTAACTCTCTTTGTTAAGTATAAAACCTTTTTCCCAAAACTTTTACACCAGCAAATTATGCGGCTCGTACGAATAAACATATAACCAGCGTTTGAAATTTGCCGCCATATATATATATATATATATATATATATATATATATATATATATATATATATATATATATATCCATGATGTCAGTTACCTGGTGTTCTGTTAACTATAATAACGAACCAAGAAATAGGTGTTAATAATTAATTATCGTGTTGCAAATACCAAATCGTAAAAATAATGTATAATTTATTATCTGATCTGCAAACTATATATTGAAAAAGAATAATTAATTACACGATAACTAATAAGTCCTAAATAATAAAATTATAATCCTAAATATTTTACGATACCTAATCGAATAAAAACAGTTAATCGAATAATTAGAAATATTTTTTTATTTGTTAAGTAACATTAAGTTATATAGCGGTTTCACAAGTAACAAAATGGATTTTTTCAGGTGTTGTTTCTGGTATTTCTTTGAATAGATTTGAGAAATTAAAACATTCAATAGTAGATTTCGTAAAATTAATTCGGTAATAATTTCATTCGATCTAACGGATTTGACAAATTTTGAAAATCTTGTTTTCGTATTTTTGTAGGTTGAAATGTTTATAAAACAGTTACACTACGCTTTCCTTAGGTTGGCATCACCATCCAAAGATCCAAATAGCTTTTTTGTTAAACACAAACTGTTTCCATTACGTGCGCCGTTTTTACGTTGGGACGTGTTTAGTTTTGTAAATTCGGTGAGTATTAAGTTCGGTAAAATTAATTCGCTGAATGAATTTGGTATAGTTTATAAATTTCGTTTTAGGTAAGTTTAGTTACTGTAGGTTGTTATGGGTTAGGGTGTTGGTCATATTTTAAGGTTAGTTTGGTTGGGGTCTTCATATTTTAGAATATGATAATGAAATTTTGTTAAAGCATTTTAATTTCAAGAATTTGTGCGAAACTGATGACTCAGGATCTAAATTTAAAATTCTAGTAGTAGTTGTAGGTCAATAAATATTTTTGTGGAAATTTACTCCTCCTTTTTCTACTTACATTGTTTTGATGATTTTACAATTATCTGTGAAACTTTGTTGAAATTTCTCTCCTCATTGACCAAAACATTAGTAAATTCTGTTTTGAATGAAATTAAAAAAATAAATGTTTTTTATAAAATACACTGCTCAAAATAATAGGCGGATCACGAGTTTGTGCCGCCATAGAATTCAAACGGGAAATTACGTGCAAATAAAATTAAGAACATCCGAAAGACGTGAATTATTTATTTGTTTTAATTGGCACGACTGTAAGTGCAGCATCACGTACTTTTGAAGTACTAGTAATAATTAACGACTGCTAAGAACAAAGTGCAAAACGAATTTAAATAAATTGTTTATGTAAAATTTTGTACAGTAAGTGGAAAATTAATAAAGAGTGTGTGCGACCATAGCACGAATGACGGCATTTCATCGTCTTGGCATGCTTCGCAAAAGTCTTCAATTCTCTTCTTGTGGTATAACATCCCATTATTCAATAAGATCCGCCCTTCGCTGCTTTGCGGGAAATGACGTGCTAAAGCAATTAAAAACATCCTAAAGACGTTGTGTTTAATTGTTTTAATTGGCACATCTGAAAGTGCAGCATCACGTACTTTTTAAATACTCCCCTAATTGTTTTTACTATTGTAAGTGACCCGTTGTAGTTACATCTGTTTTCTTTCGTTATGTATCTTTTTGCAAATAACTTAAACACCCAAATTTATTCAAATTGTTTTGCCTTTCGGTTAGGTTGGTACCGTTGTTTGTGTTGTCGTTGTACAGTTTTGTGAACTTAATATAATCCGTTCTATGAATTTCATGAAATTTAAAAATTTCGTTTTAGGTAAGTTTTCTTGAATATCCATATATGTATATATATATATATATATATATATATATATATATATATATATATACATATATATATATATATATATATATATATATATATATATATATATGATATACAGTAGAATCCGCTTATAATGACATCGAAGGGAAGTGACAAATCCGTCATACTAAGCGGACGTCATACAAAGCATTGTCTTAGAAAATAATAAACTTCCTATTTTTCTTAGTTATTTTGTCTAATAGATAGAAAAAAGACAAATTGTATATTTGTATTAACAAAAAAAGAAAAAGAAACATGAATTGATACAAAATAAACATATTTTATTTATTTATTTATTTATAATTTCTGGTATTACATTTCTATAGATAGAAAGTTATATACTACAAAGTTATATACTACGGATAATTATACAAACTTAAAACAAACGGGGTGCAGCCTATATATAAAAATATATTCAGCCTTTCCGGAGCTCTATAACAATTATTGAGTCTTTTTAGGACTACCAAAACAAATCTCTACCAATACAAAGTGAGATTTGTATTGGTAGTCCTAAAAACACTCAATAATTGTTATAGAGCTCCGGAAAGTCTGAATATATTCCGGCTGTGTTCCGTTTGTTTTAAGTTTGCATTTCTATAGAGGTGTAGGAACACCTGCACATAGAACCAGTACAAAATATATAATTAAATTACATTCTTAGTATAAGATGAAGATTAAAAATAAATACAAATTACAAAAGTCAAAATTAAAAAAGAAAATAGTTTATCAGTTATTTCACACAGCATTATTTTAAACTAAATTTATTTAATGTAATTTTTATGATATCGTCAAAAATGAACCTGTAAGTAGTGGTTGTAATTTCAACAATATATGGAATTCATTTAGTGTTAATGATATAGTGTGAAATAATTGATAAACTATTATTTTTTAATTTTGACTTAGACCACTTTCATAATTATAAGCACATATGTGTATACAAAACAATAAAAATATACATAATAATATCATTTTTTACATAAGAAATCAATAATTTTTGCCTGCCTTTGTTTTTACTTTAGAATGTAATAACAGCATTTAACTTTACAGTGTAAAGAAGATATTGCCCTGTTTAAATTCTTTTTTCATTTTCGAAATTGGTATGAACAAATCGCGATAATAAGTCTGCCGCTTTTAAAGCCTCTACCGTGGTAGCTATTGATTCTTCCCCGGCTTACTCTTGCTCATCGCTTTTATTTTGATCATTAGCTATACTTTTCTGTACAATATTTTCATCTGATGGTTCTTCTGATGTGAGGAGAGCGCCATCAATGTCAACATAATCGTCACACATTCCCGACGCTGTTAACTAGTTTGAATTTAGGTTTTGTACCCTCAAAGATAAAGGAACGTCATCTTCATCTTCAAATTCATTTTCTGCTGTATTTTGAGCAGGCAAATCAGCATGGTTTTCAATGAATCCTGCATGTTTGAAACAGTTGTAAATGGTACTTTGTGACATTTTATTTAATATTCATCATGCACCTTAAGAATTGCATTTGGAACTGTTATTTAAGTAAAAGAGCTAATTTTATTCATTCGTATCAAGGCTATTAATCAATTTAATTACAAGGTTCTTTCTGAAATTGAGTTACCGTATTATTCCTTGATCCATTAGCTATAAGACCGATGTTGTACACGGAAAAAAGTACAGACTAAAAATTACAGTTTAAATAGTAAAATCGGCCTTACGAATTTGAAACTTTAAAAATTAACAATTGCTTTTTTTAAATTACAGTTTCTGGTATTATTTATTAGTAAATAAGTTTTAAAAATTACAGTATGCGACTGCAATCTTTACAAATTTGTATTCGTTAGGCCGCTGCTACTATTTAAACTGTAATTTTTAGAGTGTACATTTTTCCGTGTATTTGGTGGTGGAAGGTAAGTTTGATAGACTTTAATTCAGTTACTTTTGGATGCGGCAATAATCAACCAGCAATAAAATCTTTTTCTTATTCACCAAATCGCGATCCCAATCTCGAAGCCACTTCTCGAACAGTTATCGAAAAGCGTTATCCAAGCTTTACGGTTGTTTGCATAATCGACTGGCAACAATTGGCTAAAACACTGCTAAAACATCTTTATTTACCGATAACAAGAATTTTTTTTTCTGTGTACCGCTCAGATTTGCTGCTACCATGACGGCTATTCTAATTCTATTATCTTTTGACAACTTGCCTCCACTACAATTCGCTCCCTTAAATTAAAAAAAGTTCCATGCATTAAAAAGTTCCATCCGGCATTAATTTGTAAAACAGAATAATTTCATTTGCATTGAAAATATCATCATAAGAAAATTGTTTCCGTAGATTTGGCCAAACAGTGGTTAACCAGTTTGTTGCAGAACTTTGATGAACAGACCTCCACATTGTTATGACTCACTTTAAAATTACTTATCCAGCTCGCAGAACAATTATAGTTGAGAATCCCAAAACGAAAGCAAAAACATTTGCTTTTTCTTGTAACATAGGGCCTATTTTACATATTCCGTTCTTTCTCGCCATTTTAATCCACTGAATTAACGCTTGATTAACATTATTCTGTAGTGATTTTCGAAGTCACTTCGGATTTGACAAAAACATTTGAATTGAACGATTTCTTAATCTGGTTCTTGCTTTTAAAAATCATTGATATGGTCGAATGGCCAACATCGAGTTCCTTTGCGAGAGATGAGTTTGATTCTCTATTTTCTAATGTGCATATAATCGCATATAATCGGTGGTCACGGTCAGTATAACCGGACATAATTTCTTAAAAATAAGTCATAATAAGCGACATGTCATTTTAAACAAAGTCATTATATCCGAACTTTGCTATAAAGGATTTAATAGAAGAACCAAACATTACACTGCAATTAATTCATTTTAAGCGGTTGGTCAATATAGGCGGAGTCATAATAAACGGATTCCACTGTATATATATATATATATATGTATATATACATATATATATATATATATATATATATATATATATATATATATATATATATATATATATATATATATATATATATATGGCGGAGTGGGGTAAATGTGATAAAGGGGCAATTGTGTTAGTCTCTTCCCAACAATTCATTCCAATAGCGCCATATGTCAATTGGTGTGCAACATACCCTTCTACACCCCCACCACTAATTCGTGTATGCAGAACTTTTGCCACAATTCGTTGCAGATCTTTGCTGATGAACGTTGCTTACTTTGATAACAAGTGGATGTTTTCTTCATCTAGAGCCATAAAACTATTATCTCAACAGGTGAATAAGTATTATCTAGCAAAGATAGGTTAAAAACTGTAAAGTATTAGGTGATATGTTCAATTTATCCGGATTTAAAAATTTTCTAGGTTTTTAAGGAGGGGTGTCACATTTGCCCTTGAAAATATTATAATTGGGCAAATGTGTTATTCAATGACCAGGAAAGTGTGTTACACTATGTCGCTTTTGCCCCTTTATCTTTTCAACATTATTATTTTATAATTGTTTCAGAAATTGTTGCCTTTATTTATCTTTTAAGAATCGTTCTTAATTTTGCTTTTGCGTTCATAAATTTAAAAAGTTCGTAACTTTTTTACACATCCAGTTTTTTTATAAATAAAAAACCAAAGTGCACAGTTTTGACAAAATTTTATGTCTTTGTCCCATTAGTTTATGTATATGTTACAGTTGAAGTATAAAATTCAGTTATTGTATACATCCACCAGTCAATGTACACTTCTAAGTATATTTTTATACAAAGTATAAATTGTATAATAAAGATGCATATATCCAATTAAAGTATACAACACCGCGATAATGAATACTTTCACGCCGGGCATTAGTTAAAGTTTGAATGTGGTTTCAATTTCCTAATCTTAAAATGTAAAAATTATGCATAATATGTTAACAAGGAAAAAAACTAATACCTTTAAATTAATTCAGTTATGTTATAATAACAAAATTTTAGATAATTACTAAATTTTAGTTTTTATAAACTAACTAACCTATCTAAAATAAGATTCAACTACTTCATTGTTTGATTTTTAACTCTATATTATTATTACCTTTATTGGCATATTTACAACAATTACTATAAGACTAACAATACAACATATCAAAACAAAAAAAAACAAAACAAAAAAACACATGGAAACAATAAAAAAAAAGTACAAAAAAACAGAACATAACTAATAACCCGACCTAAAAATATCCCAAATACTCAAATTAAAAAAAAATACTACACTTTAAAGAAACAAAAAAAAACAATAATTCTTCGCCCGCACTTATCTCCCTCCCTAAACTCTTTCCACAATCACTCCCTTCCGCTCTAAAATTTCCCGCATTATGGGCCACCCGCTACCTGACTCGTCCATGCACGCTTCCCAGTCTTTACATTTATTTTTCTTTCCTTTTTCCCATGTTAGCCCTTTGCACTCTTCCATCCAATGTGCCCACCTGTCAGTACCCTCTCCGCATATGGTACACAAATTCTCCCTTTCATTCAACCAGTACCTTCTTCCCTTTTCTTCGTTGCCGCACCGAAACCTGGCTATCCTATTTTGGCTAACGCTGGACCCTCTGCTTAGGTACAAAGGGAGTCTGCCGTACACTTGTACCTTGTTGTACTCCCGATTGTACCTGCTTTCGTCTATACGGCTTTGTCGTATCTGCAGCTCTATCTCCCTACTCCTTTCACCCAACAATTTTTCACACTTTACGCCTTCCCTTTTCATCCTTTCTACCTCCTCTTTCGACAACCCTACTCGTTCATACATTTTTTTCCATTCATTTCCCCATTTTGTTAGTCTAATCCCTCCGACACCTTCCTTCCTTAAACTATTGAACACCTCTTTCACTATCCTTTCATTCCCTAACCTATACACTTTCCTTTCGTATCTTGCCACTCTCACTGATGCTTCTATTGCAACTTTATATACATTCGCTTCTTGTAGCACCAGGTACCCTGGCGTACTCCTGTCTAATTTCAACGCCCTTTTTATAAACTGAAGTTGTACCTTTTCTACTTGTTCCATTTCGTTCATACCCCATATTTCCGCTCCATACAACAAAATACTCCGAACACACGCTTTCCACACTGTCATTTTTGCCACGAAACTATCTTCAAATTTATCTTTCCAAGCATTCCAAAACCTATTAGCAGCCACCCATGCTTTCTTACATACGAACTTAATGTGCTCATTATTGGACCCATTACTACCAAACATAAATCCCAAGTATTTGAACCTGCTAACCTGCTCTATAACTTCTTCCCCCCACATCAAGCTTTCCTCTTTCTTACCAACTTTCTTTCTAAACACCATCCACTTAGTCTTCTCTACATTCACACTTAACATTCTTTTCCCCATATATCTTTTAATCCTTCCAATCATCTCTTTCATTTCCCCTTTTGTTCTTGCTAAAGCAACTATGTCATCCGCGTAAGCTAGAGACCACACTTTCATCCTACCTATTACCACTCCTCCTGCCTGCCCATTTTTTAAAACCTTTTCTAAGTCATTTATAAAAACATTAAATAGGACAGGGCTAAGTGGACACCCTTGCTTTAACCCTTTCCTAACCCAGAATCTTTCGGATTTTTTTTCACTTATTCTAACTCTGCAGCTTGTCTTGCCATATAGATCTGTAACTGCCTCACTAGCCACCCACTAATTCCTTTTGCTCTCATCATTTCCGATAGCATGTTTCGGTTTACTGTGTCATATGCCGCTTTAAGATCTATGAATACAGCATACACCTTTCCACCTTTCTGTGCCAGCTCTTGCTCTATTACGTATTTTAAGGTAACCAGCTGGTCCGTTGTTCCCCTCCCTTTTCTGAATCCCCCTTGTACTTCCGGAATCACTTCCTTTTCCTCAATTTCTTCCTGTATTTTCATCTCCACTACTTTTGCATATATCTTATATGATGTATCCATCAGTGTGATGCCTCTGTAATTTTCTGCTTCTCCCTTATTTCCTGCTTTGAAAATTGGTACGATGTCCCCTTCCCTCCAGCTTTCTGGAATTGCTTGCTGTCCTTTAAAAATCTTGTTGTATAATTCGTGAAGTTTTTTTTGTATTGACACCGGCGCTAGTTTCCACGCTTCATTTGGGATTCCATCCGGACCTGTCGCTTTTCTTCTTTTCAGCCCACCCAGCACTTGCTCCATTTCCTCCCACATAATTTCTGGTCGATGGCCTTCTTCTTTTTTTCCGTCCTCTTCCACTGTCTCCTCTGCTCCCTTATCTTCTTTTCCATCCAGCAACTGCATAAAATGTACTCTCCATCTTTCCATCTTAATTTCATAAACTTTCCGGGTTGCTTTTTCCACATTTTTGGCAATAAACTTCCATATTTCTCTTTTACTATTGAGCTTCCTAGCCTCCTCCATTTGTTTTCTTTGCCACGTTCCTTTTTTGTTCTTCACAAGTTCTTTCATTTGGTCCTTCATATTTTTTAATTTACCTGGAGTTCCTCCGCTCTGTCTCCATCTCTTGACATCCTCTCTCAACTGTTTTTTCTTGGAGATATATTCTTTATCAATCCATGCGCTGTTATAATGCTCACTCCTGACATTTTTCCATACTATCGCCTCATGGACTTTAGATACCAGTTGTTCTAGGCTATTTATTGATTCTAGCTGACAGTTTTCCAGGTTGCTCTTAAATCTTTGTACCGCCTCTTTATTCCATATCGCTACTGATTTCTGCTTCTCCGTCTGTCCACTAACCACCGTTTTTCCTTTTACCGTTACTTCCAGCGGGAAATGATCCGACTCTATCCTGTTCCCTACTTCCATGCTGATTATATCACTTGTTGCTGGCTCGTTTGCTACTACATAGTCTATCACTGACATCCCTCTTCCCCCTACATATGTTGTCTCTCCACTCCAATCTCCCTCCGTGCATCCATTTAATATGTTCCATTTTCTTTCCTTCATCCAGTCAAGCCATTTTCTACCATCCGCGTTGATTATTTTGTCTTTGGATTTTCTTGTTACTTCATGTCCTCCTTCTCCGAGATTCCCAACCTGGCTCTCCCCTATTCTTACGTTCCAGTCCCCCGCAATTATAACTTTAGACAAGGTTTCCTCGTTTGCTTCCGTCTCTATTTCCGTTAATAATTCTTTTAGTCTTTTATTATTATAAACTATAATACATTTCCATTTATCCCCGTTTAATTTTATCTTTCTTATTTGAATCCCTTCGCCGTAATCTTCTGCCCTATAATTTTTCTCTTCCTCTATGTTCTTCTTGACTCCGGTAATTAAACCGCCTCTTGGTCTCCCCATGTTGAAATCTCTTTTTGCCCATTGGCACTTCCACGCGAAGTTATCTGGCAGTTCGTTCTTCACCTCCTCCCAATCCTTTTCGTCAATCCATGTTTCCACTATTCCAATTATATCGAAGCTCTTCATGTAAACCAACAAGTCATCCTTATAATCCGCTCTTAATTTTCTCTTCAAACCTGCTACATTCCAACACAATATCTTCGTTTGCTTCGTGACCTGCTGGTTTTCCATCTCCCTATTCTTTCTTACTGAAATTTTATATCCTTTATTCCTGTAACATCATTGTAGTGGTACCACCTCTGGTCTACTTCCATTTTTCGGTATCCTACTCTTACAAACTTGCCTCTTTCCCTCAATTCTTTAGCTTTCTGTCTTATCTCCCTCTGCACCTCTCTTTCCTTCTCTGTGATATCATTGTCCACGTAGACCTGCGATCCTTTTAATTGGTTTTTGATTTTCATTATCCTTAGTTTTTCCTCCCAGTTATTCATTTTAATTAATATTGCTCTGGTTTTTCCATTTGTCGGGCTTCCTATTCTGTGCATGTTTTGTACCACATTTATTTGAAATTTGTTCCTTAGCAAGTCCTCTACTTCCTTTTCCCACGTAGCTTCTTCTTTAATTCCATTCATAACTATGTTTAACTTTCTTTCTTTCTTATCCTTTTCTTCCCTAAAATTTTCAATTTTAGCCAATTTCTCTTCCATTTGTTTTCTATCTGCTTCTATCTTACATTCCCTGTCTGCACTTGCCTTCTTTAAGTCTCTAATCTCATTCTCCAAGCCTATAATTTTCTCTCTTGCTAATTTATTTTCTTCCCTCATCGCTTTTAGTTCCTCTGTTAATTCCGTTCTCCACTTTTTCTCCTCTCTTTTATCTTCTTCTAATTTCTTCGTGAATCGCATCAGCTCGCGTTTTATCTCCGCCATTTCCTGGACCACTGAGAGATTTGCTTCAATCAGCGAACGATGCGATTTGTGGCCCTCCTTCGGGCTAGCCTCTTTTGGGCTGGTCTCCTTTTTTCTCTTAGAGCAGGGGGAACGGCCTAGCCGTTTTTTAGATTGGAATGGGTTGGCCTGTTCACTATCGGAACTGCGTTCCTGCTCACTACACTCCATGTTATCCTTTTTTTTCTCTTTTTTTCTTTCTTTTCTTGCTACCGTTATCTTTGCTTTTTTTCTTTTTCTTCTTTCTGTTTCCTTACACTCAGCCTCCTTTTCTCTTTCCTGTTCTCCTGGTATGATTTCTTGGCTTTTGGGGTTTTCGTGGCCCCTTCTGTCGTAGGGCTGCGCTGGAAATTCGACGCTAGCGAACTACCAGCGGTTATACTCGCAACTAAACTTTTTGTCAAACACTCGCAAGTCTTACTTACCCGAACTCTCGAACCGAACTCCTATAAACTCTAACGAACTCTATATAATATTCATAAAATAATTTCAGTATACTTTGTCTGAACGACTCTGTTAATGTATGCTTTTACCAGTAACTGTGTACACCGACTGAGTTACCGCTTTGACTGTAACATATATATACCCCATTATCACATTTTCCCCAAATCGAGGGGCAAATGTGATATATCGACCTTGTTTAAAAAAGGAAAATCTTCTATTTGTTTTTACGGTAAAATATCGATTCAAAGCCCAGTAGCAATACTATAAAAAAGTGTAATTTCTTGTTAATAAGATTCTAATTTTGGAACACTACAAAGCTCACCTATTTAAAAACTATATCGAATTTACCCCATTCCACCTTTTATTTATATATGTATACATATTTATATATATATATATATATATATATATATATATATATATATATATATATATATATATATATATATATATATATATATATATATATATATGTATCAAAACTTACACTTTCGCGTTTTGACTTTATTAAGTTTAAGGTGTTATTATGCTAGAGTGATATTTTCGACGTGCTTGTTTTCAATTATTTTTGACCGTCTTATTTTGGAATGTGATATTTTAGCGTGGTGTTATCGTACAGAGTTGTTATGTCGTTGTGATATTTTCGACGTGGTATTTAGTCGCGAACTGTTGAGCAACATATTCTATTGGAAGCCCTTATCTAAATTTTCTAGCAAATTTCTGTTGAAGAACAACATTGAATATTTAAATTTTTTCTAAATTTTGTACACATTAATATGAATTATTTTTTGTCCAAATTTAAGATACTGTAAAATATATTGTCGGTCAAGAATTTTGCATAAATTTTTTGTTGAAATTCAAAACTTGTTAAAATTTAATCAGTAAATCATCTTGAATTTTCAAATTCGGTCCAAATATTAACATTAATTAATGTGAAATGTTGCAGTATGTTAAAGGGTTGGGTTAGGTTAAATTACTCGAAATTTTTGCATAAATTACCCCCAAATGTTGATATTCTATGAAAATATCACTGTAGCATAAAAACACGTAGACTATAACAAACTAGGAAAATATCAAATCCTAATCGTTATTCTTCTTTTTCATGTTGTGTTACAACCCTATGTGAGTATTGGCCTGCTCTACCATTTCCTTCCATCTTTTCCGGTCCTGGGCTAGTGCGGCGTAATTGCGTACCCCCATTGTTTTCAGACCTTCTACTATATTTTTTCCATCTTCTGATTGGTCTTCCTCTCGATTTTGCGATGATATACATTAATTAAGTCTTTTACTTGCTCTGCCCTGATCCATGCGTAAGAGATGGCGCGTCTAGCCTTTATAAAGCGTACTATGTTCACTCCGTTGATTAGGATATTAAACCTCATCTTTATTCTCCAATAACCATCGTCATCCTGTGTTGCTGCAAATATTATACGTAGCACTCTCCTCTTCCATACCCTAAGCATCGTTTCGTTCTCTATCCGTTAATTTTGAACTGCTACCCTTGCCCTTGATCCATTTAGTTTCAGCGGGATATATATATATATATATATATATATATATATATATATATATATATATGTATATATATATATAAATATATATATATATATATATATATATATATATATATATATTTATATATATATTTATTTATATATATATATATATATATATATATATACTTGTATATACTAATACTTTAAAGAGTTTGTTTTGATCATTATTATCTTTACATACTTTAGGATGTAATATTTTTGTATTTGTTTTATCAGGACACCCAACAAAACTTACACCCTTACTCTAGACGAAATTTTCAAATTTTACCAAATCACTAGACCAAATTAAATAATTCTAATCTTAATTTCACAAAACGGTAAAAAGACACCACACACAATAGCGATATTTACATTTGAATTCAAGATGTCAATTTACAATTTTTGTTTTTAATTTTTTCTCAAATTAGTTTCAAAATATGTTTCTCTAAATTTTGCACAAATTAGCTTTCAAAATTAAATTTTTTATCTAGAATTTCGCATAAATTATTGAAAATTAGTTCGAATTTCATAAACAAATTATGTTGAATTTTCGCATCATTTTTTATTAAGTAAGTAATTTTTTGTTAAGAGTATTTCAAAATGGCTGACTATATCTTTATTGAAAAATAATTTATAATATCTAAATTTAGGCTATAAATTTGCTTTAAAACAATATTGTCAAAATTTATACATTGTGTGCAGACTCTTTTCATTGACTCTTTTCATAGTTTAAAAATGACAAGCGAGGACTACAAGCTCCATCCGTGCAAATCGGGCAACCACTTTAACAGGTTCAAAGCGGCCGGCCTGTTAATCGACTGTCTCGAAAGGTTCTACAACTTCTGGCGTCATCAAATCGAGTTTCTACAGGCGTTGGAGACCAGCGAGACGGATATTCATCGGAAGATCGAACTACTCGACGATCACATTATTCAGCTCGACTTCGCCATTACGGCGTTTTGCAACGACTTGGAGGGGATTATAATGACATACAAACTGAAGAAGCGGAGTAGTTTATAAATCAATGAACATAAATAAATAATTGTATTTGAGACAAAATGTTGGTTGGTAACTTTTTTACCATTGGATGCCATATTTAAATTAGGTAGTAATAAAGCAAGCCGCTTAAGTTGATATAAGAAACTTACTTAGGTCGCAGTTTCCCCGGCCATGAGTACATATACCTGATTTATAAAAAATCCAATAAATATGTTTTATTTTACATTGTTACTTTTATGAATAAAAATAAATAATCTCATTTCTTCTGGATATACAAATAAATTGTACGCTATAGATAAACAAAAACAGTTTGTTTTACTCTTCTAACTTTCATGGAAGAAATACACGATTTCTTTGACGGTAATATTATAATATGTGGATCTGTATTATAGAATCGTGCGTAGTTCTTAAACGAATAGACCTATTTTGATGCGTTTTTTTTTAAAGCTGACTAGATCGACGAATTTCTAGTTATTTATGAGGATCTGTTCATATTTTTGATGACCATCATCTAATTTCCTATTTGACAAAATTTATTTCCAACCAATTTGACAAAATTGTTTGTCTAGTTCCTTATATCCAAACTTATGTTTAAAAGCTGACGTAATCGAGAAGATTCTTACTTATTTGATAAAACTAATCTGCAAACATATTTGAAACAAATGTTTGTTCCGTACATACAAACCAATTTTATTTACGAACAAAATTTACACGTTATTAAAGAAAAGAAAAACGTTCGTATAGTAAAATAAAATAAAAAATTTTAATTAACCCCCGACTGTTAAGTAATTCAGATAATAAAACCTGACTAGGGTTTTCGAGTACACGACTTTTTTATACCCAAGTATCGGGTCATATTTTTCATATAAACGTATACCCACAATTTCGGCCGCATTTGTACTAGAAAACAAATGTGTAATTAATTTGCGCAATTTATAATAACATCTAGGTTTGATGGCCTATAAGTGAAAAATGTGGGCAAAATACTATAGGCCACTAGGCCGCAGTGATAGAAGCGTTAATACCCGGCATCCACATTGGACCAAACTTTAAAAACAAAATACCCACACTTTTCTTATAATAATGTTTTATTTTATTACGAAAGAGTGAAGTATATCAATAAGTCTCCTTAACTTATAATGCAATCGGTCTCACAGTTAAACAGTTGTTTTCATTAACTAATTACGAAAAAATGGCTTTTTGCTACAATAAATTGTGTTATAAAAAAAGAGAAATATAACTAAATAAACTTTCTTCTCTGACACAGTTGAAAATTAAAAATCACACGCAGTTATAGAGTATTGTTTTCATAAACTCATTAAGTACTAAAAATATTTTTGATCACAAAAACTTAAATATAATAATAATATTAGAATGTGTGATTCACTGGTGACAATGACAAACAAACTGTTGAAATTTGCTACTAGTTTCGGCGATTTATTGAAAAAATCATAAGGCTACAAAAATAAATAAGAAAACAGATATAGTTTGTTTCCGGGAAACCCTACTGAGCTGCAACGTTAGTTGCATTTTCTGCCACGCACAATAGGAGGCGATTGCAGGACTTTACCACCGACTTTTATTATTAATTAATAGTTAGAACAATTATATATAACAATCTAATTACTTTAATATTTTTATTTTACTTCCTGTCTACATGGTACGCCATTTGATCGAAACTTGCATATTTTTCCATCCTCTTTTAACGATAATTTTTTATCCTCGTCGTCAAATATAATGTATTGAGGTGGTCAAGTGGGTGTCCAGTGAAGAGGTATATGAAACAACTATACACTTAACAACTTATATATTAACAGAACTAAAGCCGTGTAAAAGTACGTCTTGACACTTCAATGGGTGGGAGCAGAGAGGCCCATGTCTCGTCTGCGACCACCAGACTTGACTCATCTCTTAAAATACAATACACTCAGGAGGAGGACAAACGAAGAATAATAAAGGTTACATTACACTACAATTGGGTTGCTACCTTGATTCAAATAAAGGTAGAGACACACTGATCTAACATACGCAACGCATTACGGTATCTGGACTCTGAAAAACTATCCCATAGAAACACACTTATCGTATGCAACGCAAGCACACGCCTCACACGCAACGTTGATCTGGGATGTCCAGACTGGGATGTCGGTGTGGGAAGGTGGAAGGGATGTTCGTACGCTATCCACGCGTGTGATCAGTGTGTCTCTGGAACTTATGCGTAGCACGTCAAAAACAAATAGACTTTTGATGCAAGCGTTCTCTTCAAACTGCATTTTAGACATGCGAAAGTACATAAAGAATCGTTCTTCATCAGATTCCAGTTTCTGCAATAATGTATGGTATTTTCCAACTTTTTCTCATTGTTTATTTATCTCATGAACCCAATATCTTCTCTTCTTAACTTTAGTTTTTATTTTTGTGGCGCAGGAGTTTTCATTAAAAAATAGTAAACTCAATAAATCATCATGAAACTCGCTGTTAGAATCAGAAAACAAGACTTATAGACGCACTAGTGCAACTTCTGAGAAAATACAGCAGAGACTGATGCAAAATTTACGTTGCATACGCAAGACGAGTGTGCACACCAATTCTCTCACGTTGCATCGCATACCTTAACCTACCTTAACTCTCTTTGAGTCTCTTTTAAGCATAAAACCTTTTTCCCAAAACTTTTACACCAGCAAATTATGCGGCTTGTACGAATAAACATATAACCAACGTTTGAAATTTGCCGCCATATACATATCCATGACGTCAGTTGCCTGGTGTTCTGTTAACTGTAATAACGAACCAAGAAATAGGTGTTAATAATTAATTATCGTGTTGCCAATACCAAATCGTAAAAATAATGTATAATTTATTATCTGATCTTCAAACTGTATATTGAAAAAGAATAATTAATTACACAATAACTAATAAGTCCTAAATAATAAAATTATATTCCTAAAGCTTTTACGATACCTAATCGAATAAAAACAGTTAATCGAATAATTAAAAATATTTTTTTATTTAAGTAACATTAAGTTATATAGCGGTTTCACAACTAACAAAATGGATTCCTTCAGGTGTTGTTTCTGGTATTTCTTTGATTAGATTTGTGAAATTAAAACATTCAGTATTTGATTTCGTAAAATTAATTCGGTAATAATTTCATTCGATCGAACGGATTTGACAAATTTTGAAAATCTTGTTTTACGTATTTTTGTAGGTTGAAATGTTTATAAAACAGTTTCACTTCGCTTTCCTCGTGATATAATTATAAGGGTATGCTCATCCTGAGAATGAAAATGAGACCAGTTCTGCGCATAGCTGGGTCAGCTTGCTGACGTCACTTTCGTGTACACTTCACTCTCACCGGGGCGTATAATAGTTCATCAAAATCTCTTAAAATTTTCAAGGACCTAAATGTATTTTACTTCCCTAAAAAATCACCATCTTTTAACAAAAAATATACAGTCTGGCCTACATACTATTAAACAATTCAAATTCGCCGCGTAATGATGGAGTTATGACATCTGCAAGCTGCCGCAACCTAATTGGCTGGCTAGATTAGCATGCGCATCAGCATACCCTTGTATTTATATCATGGCATTCCTTAGGTTGGCATCTCCATCCAAATAGCTTTTTTTGTTAAACACAAACTGTTTCCATTACGTACGCCGTTTTTAGGGTGGGTAGTGTTTAGTTTTGTGAATTCGGTGAATATTAAGTTCGGTGAAATTAATTCGCTGAATGAAATTGGTATAGTTTAAAAATTTCGTTTTAGGTAAGTTTAGTTACTGTGGGTTGTTATGGGTTTGGTTGTTGGTCATATTTTAGGTTAGTTTGGTTGGGGTCTTCATATTTTAGAATATGATAATGGAATTTTGATAAAGCATTTTAATTTCAAGAATTTGTGCGAAACTGTTGACCCAGGATCTAAATTTAAAATTTTAGTAGTAGTTGTAGGTCAATAAATATATTTGTGGAAATTTACTCCTTTTTCTACTTATATTGTTTTGATGATTTTACAATTTTCTGTGAAACTTTGTTGAAATTTCTCTCATTGACCAAAACATTAGTAAATTCTGTTTAGAATGAAATTTAAAAAATAAATGTTTTTTATAAAATACACTGCTCAAAATAATAGGCGGGTCACGAGTTTGTGCCTCCATAGAATTCAAACGGGAAATTACGTGCAAATAAAATTAAGAACATCCGAAAGACGTGATTATTTATTTGTTTTAATTGGCACAACTGGAAGTGCAGCATCACGTACTTTTGAAGTACTAGTAATAATTAACGACTACTGAGACCAAAGTGCAAAACGAATTTAAATAAATTGTTTATGTAAGCTTTTGTACATTAAGTGGAAAATTAATAAAGAGTATGTGCTACCATAGCACGAATGACGGCATTTCATCGTCTTGCCATGCTTCGCAAGAGTCTTCAATTCTCTTCTTGTGGTATAACATCCCATTATTCAATAAGATCCGCCCTTAGCTGCTTTGCAGGAAATGACGTCCTGAAGAAATTAAGAACATCCTAAAGACGTTGTATTTAATTGGCACATCTGGAAGTGCAGCATCACGTACTTTTTAAGTACTCCCCTAATTGTTTTTACCATTGTAAGTGACCCGTTGTAGTTACATCTGTTTTCTTTCGTTATGTATCTTTTCGCAAATAACTTAAAAACCCAAATTTATTAAAATTGTTTTGCCTTTCGGTTATGTTGGTACCGTTGTTTGTGTTGTCTGTGTACTGTTTTGTGAACTTGAGCTTGGAATAATTTAATTCGTTCTAAGAATTTCATGAAATTTAAAAATTTCGTTTTAGGTAAGTTTTCTTGAATGTCCATATATGTATATATATCAATTCAATTTATCCGGATTTAAATATTTTCTAGGTTTTTAAGGATATATATATATATATATATATATATATATATATATATATATATATATATATATATATATATGATTTCTTAGGTTCTCGGGGTTGCATCCGCGTTTTATTTGAAAAATTCTTTTCACGAGCTTTCGGCAATCTCGCTGTTGCCATGTTCAGGTTATATGTTGCGTTCTGCCTGACAGTTCAGGCAGTTCTGACAGTTCACTGTTTGCTGACGACCATGTCACTTGATCTTTGTGAGGCTGCTCTTGTTATTCCATGCACCGTTGATCTCCATGTGTGTGGTAAACGTTGAGCATCATCTGTTTTGTTTAAGTTGTTAGGTCTTTTTTCAATCGCTATGGCCTCTATGATGATCCGTTTATGGTAATCTACCATTTTACTTTTTGTTCTGGTGTTGTCGAAATTAATGGTATGTCCAGTGGCTGCTACATGTTGGGCAAGAGATGATGTCTTGTCTTGTCGGCTTACTGCTTTTTTGTGTTCGTCTCGTCTAATATTTATTCGTCTATTTGATTGTCCGATGTATGAAAGATTACATGATCCGCCTGGTATCTCGTACACTCCTTGTTCTTCTAACGGAATTTTGTCCTTGGGGTTTCGTAAGATTTGTGAAATTTTTCTGTCTGTGTTGTAAGCGGTCTTGATATCGTACCTACCCAGTATTCTGCTGATTTTGTCTGTTGTTCCTTTACGTATGGTAAAAAGGCTTTTTTGGTAGTCTCTAGTTCGTTCTTATCGTTAGCTTTTGGTTTTTTCCGTTTTTCAATGATGGTGTTTATTTGTCTTTTTGGGTAACCATTTGATTTCAGAGCACTGCGGAGTATGGATGTTTCTTTATTTTGGTGTTCTGCATCTGCTAATTTAGTGGATCTATCTATAAGATAGAGACTAATTAATTAATTAATTACACATAACCCCCAGAACCTAAGAAATCATTTTACGCCCGCGAAAACCTAAATATTAACATATATATATATATATATATATATATATATATATATATATATATATGGCGGAGTGGGGTAAATGTGATAAAGGGGCAATTGTGTTAGTCTCTTCCCAACAATTCATTCCAATTGCGCCATATGTCAATTGGTGTGCAACATACCCTTCTACACCCCCACCACTTTAATTCGTGTATGCAGAACTTTTGCCACAATTCGTTGCAGATCTTTGCTGATGAACGTTGCTTACTTTGATAACGAGTGGATGTTTTTCTTCATCTAGAGCCATAAAACTATTATCTCAACAGGTGAATAAGTATTATCTAGCAAAAATAGGTTAAAAACTGTAAAGTATTAGGTGATATGTTCAATTTATCCGGATTTAAATATTTTCTAGGTTTTTAAGGAGGGGTGTCACACTTGTCCTTAAAAATATTATAATTGGGCAAAGGTGTTATTCAATGACCAGGAAAGTGTGTTAAACTATGTCGCTTTTGCAACTTTATCTTTTCAGCATTATTATTTTATAATTGTTTCAGAAATTGTTGCCTTTATTTATCTTTTAACAATCGTTCTTAATTTTGCTTTTGCGTTCATAAATTTAAAAAGTTCGTAACTTTTTTGACAAAATTTTATGTCTTTGTCCCATTAGTTTATGTATATGTTACAGTTGAAGTATAAAATTCAGTTATTGTATACATCCACCAGTCAATGTATACTTCTAAGTATATTTTTATACAAAGTATAAATTGTAAAATAAAGATGCATATATCCAATTAAAGTATACAACACCGCGATAATGAATACTTTCACGCCGGGCGTTAGTTAAAGTTTGAATGTGGTTTCAATTTCCTAATCTCAAAATGTAAAAATTATGCATAATATGTTAACAAGGAAAAAACTAATACCTTTAAATTAATTCACTTATGTTATAATAACAAAATTTTAGATAATTACTAAATTTTAGTTATTATAAACAAACTAACCTATCTAAAATAAGATTCAACTACTTCATTGTTTGATTTTTAACTCTATGTAATTATTCATAAAATAATTTCAGTATACTTTGTCTGAACGACTCTGTTAATGTATGCTTTTACCAGTAACTGTGTACACCGACTGAGTTACCGCTTTGACTGTAACATATATACTCCATTATCCCATTTTCCCCAAAACGAGGGGGGGAAATGTGATATATCGACCTCGTTTAGAAAAAGAAAATCTTCTATTTGTTTTTACGGTAAAATATCCATTCAAAGCCCAGTAGCAATGCTATAAAAAAGTGTAATTTCTTGTTAATAAGATTATAATTTTGGAACACTACAAAGTTCACCTATTTAAAAACTATATCGAATTTACCCCATTCCACCTTTTATTTATATATGTATACATATATATATATATATATATATATATATCAAAACTTACACTTTCGCGTTTTGACTTTATTAAGTTTAAGGTGTTATTATGCTAGAGTGATATTTTCGACGTGGTATTTAGTCGCGAACTGTTGAGCAACATATTCTATTGGAAGCCCTTATCTAAATTTTCTAGCAAATTTCTGTTGAAAAACAACATTGAATATTTAAATTTTTTCTAAATTTTGTACACATTAATATGAATTATTTTTTGTCCAAATTTAAGATACTGTAAAATATATTGTCGGTCAAGAATTTTGCATAAATTTTTTGTTGAAATTCAAAACTTTTGTTAAATTTTAACCAGTAAATCATCTTGAATTTTCAAATTCTGTCCAAATGTTAACATTAATTAATGTGAAATGTTGCAGTATGTTAAAGGGTTGGGTTAGGTTAAATTACTCGAAATTTTTGCATAAATTACTCCCAAATGTTGATATTCTATGAAAATATCACTGTAGCATAAAAACACGTAGACTATAACAAACTAGGAAAATATCAAATCCTAATCGTTATTCTTCTTTTTCATGTTGTGTTACAACCCTATGTGAGTCTTGGCCTGCTCTACCATTTCCTTCCATCTTTTCCGGTCCTGGGCTAGTGCGGCGTAATTGCGTACCCCCATTGTTTTCAGACCTTCTACTATATTTTTTCCATCTTCTGATTGGTCTTCCTCTCGATTTTGCGATGATATACATTAATTAAGTCTTTTAGGTGCTCTGCCCTGATCCATGCGTAAGAGATGGCGCGTCTAGCCTTTATAAAGCGTACTATGTTCACTCCGTTGATTAGGATATTAAACTTCATCTTTATTCTCCAATAACCATCGTCATCCTGTGTTGCTGCAAATATTCTACGTAGCACTCTCCTCTTCCATACCCTAAGCATCGTTTCGTTCTCTATCCGTTAATTTTGAACTGCTACCCTTGCCCTTGATCCATTTAGTTTCAGCGCGATATATATATATATATATATATATATATATATATATATATATATATATATATATATATATACATATATGTATATATATATATATATATATATATATATATATATATATATACTTGTATATACTAATACTTTAAAAGAGTTTGTTTTATTCATTATTATCTTTACATAATTTAGGATGTAATATTTTTGTATTTGTTTTATCAGGACACCCAACAAAACTTACACCCTTACTCTAGACGAAATTTTCAAATTTTACCAAATTACTAGACCAAATTAAATAATTCTAATCTTAATTTCACAAAACGGTAAAAAGACACCACACACAATAGCGATATTTACATTTAAATTCAAGATGTCAATTTGCAATTTTTGTTTTTATTTTTTTCACAAATTAGTTTCAAAATATGTTTCTCTAAATTTTGCACAAATTAGCTTTCAAAATTAAATTTTTTATCTAGAATTTCGCATAAATTATTGAAAATTAGTTGGAATTTCATAAACAAATTATGTTGAATTTTCACATCATTTTTTATTAAGAGTATTTCAAAATGGCTGACTATATCTTTATTGAAAAATAATTTATAATATCTAAATTTAGGCTATAAATTTGCTTTAAAACAATATTGTTGTCAAAATTTATACATTGTGTGCAGACTCTTTTCATTGACTCTTTTCATAGTTTGAAAATGACAAGCGAGGACCACAAGCTCCATCCGTGCAAATCGGGCAACCACTTTAACAAGTTCAAAGCGGTCGGCCTGTTAATCGACTGTCTCGAAAGGTTCCACAACTTCTGGCGTCATCAAATCGAGTTTCTACAGGCGTTGGAGACCAGCGAAACGGATATTCATCGGAAGATCGAACTACTCGACGATCACATTATTCAGCTCGACTTCGCTATTACGGCGTTTTGTAACGACTTGGAGGGGATTATAATGACATACAAACTGAAGAAGCGGAGTAGTTTATAAATCAATAAACATAAATAAACAATTGTAATTGAGACAAAATGTAACTTTTTTAGCATTGGATGCCATATTTAAATTCGGTAGTAATAAATCAGGCCGCTTAAGTTGATATATCTATAGATGCAACTTTTATAAAGGCAACAAGAAACTTACTTAGGTCGCAGTTTCCCCGACCATGTTACAATACAAAAACCAGATTTATAAAAAAATCCAGTAAATATGTTTTATTTTACATTGTTACTTTTATGAATAAAAATAAATAATCTCATTTCTTTTGGATATACAAATAAATTGTACACATATCTGTAGATAAACAAGACAGTTTGTTTTACTCTTCTAACTGTCATAGAAGAAATACACGAATTCTTTGACGGTAATATAATAATATGTGGCTGTATTATAGAATCGTGCGTAGTTCTTAAACGAATGGACCTATTTTGATGCGTTTTTTAAAGCTGACTAGATCGAGGAATTTCTAGCTATTTATGAGAATCTGTTCATATTTTTGATGACCATCATCTAATTTCCTATTTGACAAAATTTATTTCCAACCAATTTGACACAATTGTTTGTCTAGTTCCGTATACCCTATCCAAACTTATGTTTAAAAGCTGACGTAATCGAGAAGATTCTTACTTATTTGAAAAAACTAATCTGCTAATAAATTTGAAACAAATGTTTGTCTAGTTCCGTACATACAAACCAATTTTATTTGCGATAAAATAAAATAAAATTTTTTAAGTAACTCACGACTGTTAAGTAATTTAGATAATAAAACCTGACTAGGGTTTTCGCGTACCCGACTTTTTTTATACCCAAGTATCGGGTCTTATTTGTCATATACAACTATTACAACCTTATATACAACCACAACATATACAACCACAATTTCGGCCGCATTTGTACTAGAATGATGTGAATGTGAAGATACATGTGTAATTAATTAGCGCAATTTATAATAACATCTTGGTTTGTTGGCCTATAAGTGAAAAATGTGGGCAAAATACAATAGGCCGCAGTGTTTGTAGGGTTAATACCCGGTATCAACATTGCACCAAACTTTAAAAACTAAAAATCCACACTTTTCTTATAATAATGTTTTATTTTATTACGAAAGAGTATTATGTCAATAAGTCTCCTTAACTTATAATGCAATCGGTCACACAGTTAAACATTTGTTCTCATTAACTAATTACAGAATTAAATGGCTTTTTGCTACAATAAATTGTTTATAAAAAAACAAAAATATAACTAAATAAACTTTCTTCTCTGACACAGTTGAAAATTAAAAATCACACACAGTTATAGAGTATCGTTTTCATAAACTGATTAAGAACCAAAAATATTTTTTATCACAAAAACTTAAATATAATAATAATAATAGAAATGTGTGATTCACTGGTGACAATAGGGCAATGACAAACAAACTGTTGAAATTTGCTACTTGTTTCGGCGATTTATTGAAAAAGTTTCGTCATCATCAGGCTACAAAAATAAATAAGAAAACAGCTATAGTTTGTTTCCGGGCAACCCAACTGAGCTGCAACCTTAGTTGCATTTTCTGCCACGTACCATTGGAGGAGATTGCAGGACTTTACCACAGAGTTTTATTATTAATTAATAGTTAGAACAATTATATATAACAATCTAATTACTTTAATATTTTTATTTCACTTCCTGTCTACATGATACGCCATTTGATCGAAACATATTTTTCCATCCTCTTTCAACGATAATTTTTTATCCTCGTCGTCAAATAATATGTATTGAGTTGGTCAAGTGGGTGTCCAGTGAAGAGGTATATAATACAACTATACACTTAACAACTTATATATTAACAGAACTAAAGCCGTGTAAACGTACGTCTTGACACTTTAATGGGTGGGAGCAGAGAGGCCGAAGTCTCCTCTGCGACCACCTGACTCGACTCTTATCTCTTAAAACACAATTATCGTATGCAACGCAAGCACACGCCTCACACGCAACGTCGATCTGGGATGTCCAGACTGGGATGTCGGCGTGGGAAGGTGGAAGGGATGTTCGTACGCTATCCACGCGTGTGATCAGTGTGTCTCTAGAACTTATGCGTAGCACGTCAGAAACAAATAAACCTTTGATGCAAGCGTTCTCCTCAAACTGCATTTTAGACATGCGAAAGTACATAAAGAATCGTTCTTCATCAGATTCCAGTTTCTGCATTAATGTATGGTATTTTCCAACTTTTTGTCATTGTTTATTTATCTCATGAACCCAATATTTTCTCTTCTTAACTTTAGTTTTTATTTTTGTGGCGCGGGAATATTCATTAAAAAATAGTAAACTCAATAAATCATTCTGAAACTCGCTTTTAGAATCAGAAAACATGACGCACTATATAGATGCACTAGTGAAACTTCTGAGAAATTAAAGCAGAGTCTGTAGCAAAATTTGCGTTGCATACGCGGGACGAGTGTGCACACCAATTCTCTCACGTTGCATCGCATACCTTAACCTACCTTAACTCTCTTGGTTAAGCATAAAACCTTTTCCCCAAAACTTTTACACCAGCAAATCAGGCGGCTCGTAGTAAACACATATAACCAACGTTTGAAATTTGCCGCCATACACATATCCATGATGTCAGTTGCCTGGTGTTTTGTTAACTAAAATAACGAAAGAAATAGGTGTTAATAATTAATTATACTGTTGCAAATACCAAATCGTAAAAATAATGTATGATTAAATATCTGATCTGCAAGCTATATATTGAAAAAGAATAATTAATTATACGATAACTAATAAGTCCTAAATAATAAAGTTATATTCCTAAATCTTTTACGATACCCAATCGAATAAAAACAGTTACTCGAATAATTAAAAATATTTTTTTATTTGTTAAGTAACATTAAGTTATATCCCGGTTTCACAACTAACAAAATGGATTTCTTTAGGTGTTGTTTCTGCTATTTCTTTGTTAAGATTTGTGAAATTAAAACATTCAATATTCGATTTCGTAAAATTAATTCGGTAATAATTTCATTCGATCTAACGATTTGACAAATTTTGAAAATCTTGTTTTACGTATTTTTGTAGGTTGAAATGCTTATAAAACAGTACACTTCGCTTTCCTTAGGTTGGCATCTCCATCCAAATAGCTTTTTTGTTAAACACAATCTGTTTACATTACGTTCCGCCGTTTTTAGGTTGGGACGTTCTGTGAAATTAATTCGCCGAATGAATTTGGTATAGTTTAAAAATTTGGTAGTTAAGTTTAGTTACTGTGGGTTGTTATGGGTTTGGTTGTTGGTCATATTTAAAGGTTAGTTTGGTTGGGGTCTTTATGATTTAGAATATGTTAATGAAATTTTGATAAAGCATTTTAATTTCAAGAATTTGTGCGAAACTGTTGACTCAGGATCTAAATTTAAAATTTTAGTAGTAGTTGTAGGTCAATAAATATTTGTGTGGAAATTTTCTCCTTTTTCTACTTAAATTAATTTGATGATTTTACAATTTTCTCTGAAATTTTGTTGAAATTTCTCTCCTCATTGACCAAAACATTAGTAAATTCTGTTTAGAATGAAATTTAAAAAATAAATGTTTTTTATAAAATACACTGCTCAAAATAATAGGCGGGTCAGGAGTTTGTGCCTCCATAGAATTCAAACGGGAAATTACGTGCAAATAAAATTAAGAACATCCGAAAGAGGTGAATTATTTAATTGTTTTAATTGGCACAACTGGAAGTGCAGCATCACGTACTTTTGAAGTACTAGTAATAATTAGCGACTACTAATACCAAATTGCAAAACGAATTTAAATAAATTGTTTATGTAAACTTTTGTACATTAAGTGGAAAATTAATAAAGAGTATGTGCTATTATAGCACGAATAACGGCATTTCATCGTCTTGGCATGCTTCGCAAAAGTCTTCAATTCTCTTCTTGTGATATAACATCCCATTATTCAATAAGATCAGCCCTTAGCTGCAATGCGGGAAATGACGTGCTAAAGAAATTAAGAACATCCTAAAGACGTTGTATTTAATTGGCACATCTGGAAGTGCAGCATCACGTACTTTTTAAATACTCCCCTAATTGTTTTTATCATTGTAAGTGACTCGTTGCGCTATTGGAATGAATTGTTGGGAAGAGACTAACACAATTGCCCCTTTATCACATTTACCCCACTCGGACATATATATATATATATATATATATATATATATATATATATATATATATATATATATATATATATATATATGTATATATATATATATATATATATATATATATATAAATATATATATGGCGGAGTGGGTTAAATGTGATATGGGGCAATGATGAGGGGCAATTGTGTTAGTCTCTTCCCAACAATTCATTCCAATTGCGCCATATGTCAATTGGTGTGCAACATACCCTTCTACGCCTCCACCAGGGCCGTGCCTGGGTATATGGTAGCCTGCGTGCTAGTATGCATGGCCGCCCTTTGAGATAACATCAAAATCAAAGAAAAAAATCAAATTTTCATTCTTAATGTTTATTATTGTACTTATATATCTAATATACATGTACATATTACCATTGAATATAAAACATTAATATGTTTTGGCACATCTATAAATCTATGATATTACAATCAAAAATTTACCCTACGCGATTTTTTAGAGGCAAATTCTTCAATCGCCCCTTCAATATTTAAGGAATCAGCAATTTCACTTTCAATTGCAATAATTAATATATTACTGAGACGTTCTTGAATCATTGAAGTTCTCAGGTGGTTTTTGATTATTTTTAATTTTGAAAAACTTCGCTCTCCAGATGCAACAGATACTGAAACTGTCAGTAAAAGTTTTAAACTTGTGGCGACATTTGGAAAAGAAGTCTCCAAGTTGTATTTGTATAAAAACTTTATGAGTTCTTCTGGCTGCTTTCTGTCTTTTATGATAATTTTTAGAGAAATTAACTCTTGGTATAATTCTACGCCACTGATATCACAAGATTCACCATCTTTAAATTTATTATGGAGATCGAAACAACTTTTTTTTATTTCCTCATGTTCCATATCAATAAATTTGTATAGAAATCCAAAACATTGTTCGAAATTTGACAAAGTTTCAAAACGGGTGGTAAGAGATTATTTTGAAAATGTTCTTTTGGAGTAAATTGAATATCTTCATCTCCTTCATAGCTACATTGTTTTCGGTGATGTCGGCGACTTACACTAATTTCAGCAGGAAATTCCGGTTCTGTTTCAAGTGCTTTGCAAAGTTCATTTGAAATCTGCAAATAATTTTCGAAACTTTCGTCATTTCTAATGCTTTTGAAAAATTTTAAAACTTCCTTAATTGATTCAGCACACGAGCTGATGTTCCAAGAAACTTTCTGCATCATTTTGCTAATAAAATCTACCTTTTCCAAGATTTCGTACCATATTATTATTGAAGAAATAAATTTATAAAGATTTAAGTTTCATTGCCAAACATTCAGCTTCATGTCGAACTGTTGGCATTGAAGATTGTGAAGATTCCTCAGCTATTTCTATAAGGCTGTCATAAATTTCACCTAATTCATTTCGCAGTGGTTTAATTTAATTCTTGCTTCCCGTCGAGTTTCACTAACTTAGTTCAATGTTAAAGATTTTACATTTTTCTTTAAAACTTGCCATCTAAATGGTGATCCACTGAAAAAGTTGTATATTGCAGATACATTACTGAAAAAATCCATCGTTGAAAACGAAACTTTAGCTGCATCATTAATGGCCAAATTTAATGTATGCGCGTTGCATGGCATAAACAGAGCTCGTGGATAATTGTCCAAAATTCGTTTTTGCAATCCTTCATGTTTTTCGGACATATTAGACCCATTATCGTATCCCTGGCCCCTCATATCGTTAATATTTAATTCAAGATAGTTGAACTTTTGAATTAAGAAGTCAAAGATAGTAAAAAGATTCTCCAGTACATTTTTCAGCTTGATAAAAGATAATGAAATTTTCTCTTACCTCAACTTCATAATTTTTAATATGTACATACCTAATAATCATTGTAATTTGCTCGACATGTCCAGTGTCCGACGTACAGTCCAAAATGACTGAAAAATATTTTGCCTCTTTTAATGATGTTAATATATATTTTTGAATTTGGGTTGCAAGGATAGTGATTATTTCATTTTGAAAGCGATTTCCCAGGTAATGTGGCATGTGGTTCTTTAAAGCGATTGGTTCTTGTACGCGTTTTATGTGGTCTGCCATTATATCATCAAATTTTCCTATCATTTCAATTGCTTTCAGAAAATTTCCATTATTTTTTTCGTACCATTTGCTGGAAGAACCTCTAAAAGTTAAACACTGTCCTGCTAGAAATTGTACTACAGATATCATGTGCCTGACAATTTGACACCATCGTTTTTTCTCGGCGTCATAATACCGTTGCATATTCTTATCAATTGTAGTTTTTCTTTTTAAATTTAATTCCAATTTTTTCCAACAGGTGCAATTTTCGATGTGCAGAGATGTTTTTTCGTGACGAGATAAGTTGTCAGATATGTGTTGCCAATCGTTGAAGCCTTTATTAACTAATTTTATTTCTTGTTTGCCAAATAATTTACAACAGAAGCAAAATGTGGCATCATTTTTTGGAGAATAGATTAACCACTCACGATTAAATTTTTCACCATTTTGCAGGTTTCTATAGAAATAAACCTTTGAAAAAGATCTCCAAATTCATTTAGTGGATATGTAGATTGTATATTTTGAATAGGGCCTTTTTCTATTAAAATATCCAGCATTTTATTGGTAAGTGTTAAAGGCCAGCAAGCTGGATCATTTAGTTCTATACCCACAGCAAAATATTCTTTATCAATTTCAGTGATATCGTCGATATTTGTAACTGCAATATCTCCTATTTCATCATTACTACTAATATTGTCATTATCATTTGTATTTTCGGCAGATAATTCATTTTCATTGGAAAAAAATTCACTGCTTGGATTTGCTTGGCTACTGCAAGCATTTTGCATTTCTGGAGGTTTTTACAAATATTTGGTTAGTGAACCAAAGATTTTTTTAGCAACATGTTGTTTTTCTTCTCGCTTTCTTTTATACTGTGCTCCAGACAATCTTTTCGTTTTTCTTCCAGTCATTCTTAGGCCTTTTACTAAAATGTTTAAAAATATCAATAAGGATTTATATTGAAATTAATTTATTATAAAATTAAATTCATTACCTTTTTCAACCTTTTGTAACAAAGCGTTGGGTGAGGCGGTGAGGGAATCTGCCCAAGCGCTTTCCGAGTTCGAATAGGGTTTTATTGCCACGCAGCTGAGACGCTTTTGCGTGCTATAGACAGACAGGTAAATCACATATTATAACACACACGCATACACACACACACACGCACTCTCAACTTATCTACAGCCAGGTAGAGCAACTGAACACACGTGAAAGATGAATTTGCACTTTGCACTTGATTCTGATATGGCCTATGCCGAGCGCATGCTAGTGCGTAGAACCCGTAGAACTCAGTAAGGTTAAAATCAGTTAGAATAAAGAGACATGTACTCTGTTCATCGTGGGTTAAAAAGAGTGTTCATCTCTCTTTATTCTTACACCACGGAGTTCTATGCGGCCACTGCGCCAGCATGCGCTCGCCAATAAGCGCACAGAATAATATTCTGTGATAGGCGCAGCTAAAAAAAATTCAGTACGCCATAGAGCGCAATGATAATGATTACAATTGACGAATTGACAACAACACTCAACTATTTGACAATTTACTTCGATTATAAATGACTATGACTATATATTAACATTGTTATTTTGCTTTTTAATTTTTTTTTGTTTTTCTGGTCGTCAGGCTGCCTTTTAATTTGGCCGCCTGCGTGCGGCGCACGTAATGAACGCCGGTCAGGCACGGCCCTGACCCCCACCACTTTAATTCGTGGTTATGCAGAACTTTTGCCACAACTCGTTGCAGATCTTTGCTGAAGAAGGTTGCTTTCTTTGATAACGAGTGGATGTTTTTTTTTTCATCTAGTGCCATAAAACTATTATCTCAACGGGTGAATAAGAGTTATCTAGCAGAGATAGGTTAAAAACTGTAAAGTATAATTTATATTGTATATGTTCAATTTATCCGGATTTAAATATTTTCTAGGTTTTTAGGCTGTGTCACATTTGCCCCTGAAAATATTTTAATTGGGCAAATGTGTTATACAATGACCAGCAAAGTGTGTTACACTATGTCGCTTTTGCCCCTTTATCTTTCCAACATTATTATTTTTCTAATTGTTTCAGAAATTGTTGCCTTTATTTATCTTTTAAAAATCGTTCTTTATTTTGCTTTGGCGTTCATACATTTAAAAAGTTTGTAAATTTTTTACACTTCCAGTTTTTTTTTATAAATAAAAAACCAAAGAGCACAGTTTTGACTAAATTTTATGTCTGTCCCATTATTTTATGTATATACTCCATTATCACATTTTCCCCAAATCGAGGGGCAAATGTGATATATCGACCTCGTTTAAAAAAATAAATAATCTTCTAATTGGTTTTACAGTAAAATAACGATTCAAAGCCCAGTAGCAATGCTATAAAAAATTGTAATTTCTTGTTAATAAGATTATAATTTTGGAGCACTACAAAGTTCACCTATTTTGAAATATATCGAATTTACGTGATAATTTAAATTCGTGAATTTTGTGATATTTTCGACGCGGTATTTATTCGTGCTGTCGTGCAGAAACATTTTCTATTGGAAGCCCTTATCTAAATTTTCTAGCAAATTTCTGTTGAAAAACAACATTGAATATTTAAATTTTTATTAAATTTTGTACACATTAATATGAATTATATTTTGTCCAAAAATACTGTAAAATATAGTATGTCGGTCAAGAATTTTGCATAATTGTTTCTTGAAATTCAATAGTTTTGTTAAAATTTAATCAATAAATCATCTTGAATTTTCAAATTCTGTCCAAATGTTTACATTAATTAATGTGAAATGTTGCAGTATGTTAAAGGGTTAGGTTAAGTTAAATTACTCGAAATTTTTGCATAAATTACTCCCAAATGTTGATATTCTATGAAAATATAACTGAAGAATAAAAACACGTTGACTATATCACACTAGGAAAATATCACATCCTAATCGTTATTCTTCTTTTTCATGTTGTGTTACAACTCTATGTGAATCTTGGCCTGCTCTACCATTTCATTCCATCTTTTCCAGTCCTGGGCTAGTGCGGCGTAATTGCGTACCCCCATTGTTTTCAGATCTTCTACTATATTTAATTTCCATCTTCTCCTTAGTCTTCCTCTCGATCTTGCGATGATATAGAGTTATTAAGTCTTTTAGGTGCTCTGCCCTGATCCATGCGTAAGAGTTGCCGCGTCTGGCCTTTATAAAGCGTACTATGTTCGCTCCGTTGATTAGGATATTGAGCTTCATCTTTATTCTCCAATAACCATCGTCATCCTATGTTGCTGCAAATATTCTACGTAGCACTCTCCTCTTCCATACCCTTAGCATCTTCATTTCGTTCTCTATTCGTTAATTTTGAACTGCTACCCTTGCCCTTGATTCATTTAGTTTCATTGGGATATATATATATATATATATATATATATATATATATATATATATATATATATATATATATATATATATATATATTCTTGTATATACTAATACTTCAAAAGAGTTTGTTTTGACATAATAATTATTATCTTTACATAATTTAGGATGTAATATTTTTGTATTTGTTTTATCAGGACACCCAACAAAACTTACTCCAGACGAAATTTTCAAATTTTACCATATTACTAGACCAAATTAAATAATTCTAAGCTTAATTTCACAAAACTGTAAAAGGACACCATACACAATATCGTTATTTACATTTGAAACATTTAAATTCAAGATGTCAATTTAAAATTTTTGTTTTTAATTTTTTCACAAATTAGTTTCAAAATATGTTTCTCTAAATTTTGCACAAACATTAGCTTTCAAAATTAAATTTTTTTCTAGAAATTCGCATAAATTATTGAAAATTAGTTGGAATTTCATAAACAAATTATCTTGAATTTCCAAATTATTTTTTATTAAGAGTATTTCTAAATGGCTGACTATATCTTTATTGAAAAATAATTTATAACACCTACATTTTGGCTATAAATTTGCTTTAAAACAATATTGTTGTCAAAATTTTAACATTGTGTGCAGACTGTTTTCATTTACTCTTTTCATAGTGTGAAAATGACAAGCGAGGACCACAAGCTCCATCCGTGCAAACCGGGCAAGCACTTTAACAGGTTCAAAGCGGCCGACCTGTTGATCGACTGTCTCGAAAGGTTTCACAACTTCTGGCGTCATCAAATCGAGTTTCTACAGGCATTGGAGACCAGCGAGACGAATATTCATCGGAAGATCGAACTACTCGACGATCACATTATTCAGCTCGACTTCGCCATTACGGCGTTTTGCAACGACGTGGAGGGGATTATAATGACATACAAACTGAAGCAGCGGAGTAGTTTATAAATCAATAAACATAAATAAATAATTGTAATTGAGACAAAATGTAACTTTTTTAGCATTGGATGCCATATTTAAATTCGGTAGTAATAAATCAGGCCGCTTAAGTTGATATATCTATAGATGCAACTTTTATAAAGGCAACAAGAAACTTACTTAGGTCGCAGTTTCCCCGACCATGTTACAATACAAAAACCAGATTTATAAAAAAATCCAGTAAATATGTTTTATTTTACATTGTTACTTTTATGAATAAAAATAAATAATCTCATTTCTTTTGGATATACAAATAAATTGTACACATATCTGTAGATAAACAAGACAGTTTGTTTTACTCTTCTAACTGTCATAGAAGAAATACACGAATTCTTTGACGGTAATATAATAATATGTGGCTGTATTATAGAATCGTGCGTAGTTCTTAAACGAATGGACCTATTTTGATGCGTTTTTTAAAGCTGACTAGATCGAGGAATTTCTAGCTATTTATGAGAATCTGTTCATATTTTTGATGACCATCATCTAATTTCCTATTTGACAAAATTTATTTCCAACCAATTTGACACAATTGTTTGTCTAGTTCCGTATACCCTATCCAAACTTATGTTTAAAAGCTGACGTAATCGAGAAGATTCTTACTTATTTGAAAAAACTAATCTGCTAATAAATTTGAAACAAATGTTTGTCTAGTTCCGTACATACAAACCAATTTTATTTGCGATAAAATAAAATAAAATTTTTTAAGTAACTCACGACTGTTAAGTAATTTAGATAATAAAACCTGACTAGGGTTTTCGCGTACCCGACTTTTTTTATACCCAAGTATCGGGTCTTATTTGTCATATACAACTATTACAACCTTATATACAACCACAACATATACAACCACAATTTCGGCCGCATTTGTACTAGAATGATGTGAATGTGAAGATATATGTGTAATTAATTAGCGCAATTTATAATAACATCTTGGTTTGTTGGCCTATAAGTGAAAAATGTGGGCAAAATACAATAGGCCGCAGTGTTTGTAGGGTTAATACCCGGTATCAACATTGCACCAAACTTTAAAAACTAAAAATCCACACTTTTCTTATAATAATGTTTTATTTTATTACGAAAGAGTGAAGTATGTCAATAAGTCTCCTTAACTTATAATGCAATCGGTCACACAGTTAAACATTTGTTCTCATTAACTAATTACAGAATTAAATGGCTTTTTGCTACAATAAATTGTTTATAAAAAAACAAAAATATAACTAAATAAACTTTCTTCTCTGACACAGTTGAAAATTAAAAATCACACACAGTTATAGAGTATCGTTTTCATAAACTGATTAAGAACCAAAAATATTTTTTATCACAAAAACTTAAATATAATAATAATAATAGAAATGTGTGATTCACTGGTGACAATAGGGCAATGACAAACAAACTGTTGAAATTTGCTACTTGTTTCGGCGATTTATTGAAAAAGTTTCGTCATCATCAGGCTACAAAAATAAATAAGAAAACAGCTATAGTTTGTTTCCGGGCAACCCAACTGAGCTGCAACCTTAGTTGCATTTTCTGCCACGTACCATTGGAGGAGATTGCAGGACTTTACCACAGAGTTTTATTATTAATTAATAGTTAGAACAATTATATATAACAATCTAATTACTTTAATATTTTTATTTCACTTCCTGTCTACATGATACGCCATTTGATCGAAACATATTTTTCCATCCTCTTTCAACGATAATTTTTTATCCTCGTCGTCAAATAATATGTATTGAGGTGGTCAAGTGGGTGTCCAGTGAAGAGGTATATAATACAACTATACACTTAACAACTTATATATTAACAGAACTAAAGCCGTGTAAAAGTACGTCTTGACACTTTAATGGGTGGGAGCAGAGAGGCCGAAGTCTCCTCTGCGACCACCTGACTCGACTCTTATCTCTTAAAACACAATTATCGTATGCAACGCAAGCACACGCCTCACACGCAACGTCGATCTGGGATGTCCAGACTGGGATGTCGGCGTGGGAAGGTGGAAGGGATGTTCGTACGCTATCCACGCGTGTGATCAGTGTGTCTCTAGAACTTATGCGTAGCACGTCAGAAACAAATAAACCTTTGATGCAAGCGTTCTCCTCAAACTGCATTTTAGACATGCGAAAGTACATAAAGAATCGTTCTTCATCAGATTCCAGTTTCTGCATTAATGTATGGTATTTTCCAACTTTTTGTCATTGTTTATTTATCTCATGAACCCAATATTTTCTCTTCTTAACTTTAGTTTTTATTTTTGTGGCGCGGGAATATTCATTAAAAAATAGTAAACTCAATAAATCATTCTGAAACTCGCTTTTAGAATCAGAAAACATGACGCACTATATAGATGCACTAGTGAAACTTCTGAGAAATTAAAGCAGAGTCTGTAGCAAAATTTGCGTTGCATACGCGGGACGAGTGTGCACACCAATTCTCTCACGTTGCATCGCATACCTTAACCTACCTTAACTCTCTTGGTTAAGCATAAAACCTTTTCCCCAAAACTTTTACACCAGCAAATCAGGCGGCTCGTAGTAAACACATATAACCAACGTTTGAAATTTGCCGCCATACACATATCCATGATGTCAGTTGCCTGGTGTTCTGTTAACTAAAATAACGAAAGAAATAGGTGTTAATAATTAATTATACTGTTGCAAATACCAAATCGTAAAAATAATGTATGATTAAATATCTGATCTGCAAGCTATATATTGAAAAAGAATAATTAATTATACGATAACTAATAAGTCCTAAATAATAAAGTTATATTCCTAAATCTTTTACGATACCCAATCGAATAAAAACAGTTACTCGAATAATTAAAAATATTTTTTTATTTGTTAAGTAACATTAAGTTATATCCCGGTTTCACAACTAACAAAATGGATTTCTTTAGGTGTTGTTTCTGCTATTTCTTTGTTAAGATTTGTGAAATTAAAACATTCAATATTCGATTTCGTAAAATTAATTCGGTAATAATTTCATTCGATCTAACGATTTGACAAATTTTGAAAATCTTGTTTTACGTATTTTTGTAGGTTGAAATGCTTATAAAACAGTACACTTCTTTCCTTAGGTTGGCATCTCCATCCAAATAGCTTTTTTGTTAAACACAATCTGTTTACATTACGTTCCGCCGTTTTTAGGTTGGGACGTTCTGTGAAATTAATTCGCCGAATGAATTTGGTATAGTTTAAAAATTTGGTAGTTAAGTTTAGTTACTGTGGGTTGTTATGGGTTTGGTTGTTGGTCATATTTAAAGGTTAGTTTGGTTGGGGTCTTTATGATTTAGAATATGTTAATGAAATTTTGATAAAGCATTTTAATTTCAAGAATTTGTGCGAAACTGTTGACTCAGGATCTAAATTTAAAATTTTAGTAGTAGTTGTAGGTCAATAAATATTTGTGTGGAAATTTTCTCCTTTTTCTACTTAAATTAATTTGATGATTTTACAATTTTCTCTGAAATTTTGTTGAAATTTCTCTCCTCATTGACCAAAACATTAGTAAATTCTGTTTAGAATGAAATTTAAAAAATAAATGTTTTTTATAAAATACACTGCTCAAAATAATAGGCGGGTCAGGAGTTTGTGCCTCCATAGAATTCAAACGGGAAATTACGTGCAAATAAAATTAAGAACATCCGAAAGAGGTGAATTATTTAATTGTTTTAATTGGCACAACTGGAAGTGCAGCATCACGTACTTTTGAAGTACTAGTAATAATTAGCGACTACTAATACCAAATTGCAAAACGAATTTAAATAAATTGTTTATGTAAACTTTTGTACATTAAGTGGAAAATTAATAAAGAGTATGTGCTATTATAGCACGAATAACGGCATTTCATCGTCTTGGCATGCTTCGCAAAAGTCTTCAATTCTCTTCTTGTGATATAACATCCCATTATTCAATAAGATCAGCCCTTAGCTGCAATGCGGGAAATGACGTGCTAAAGAAATTAAGAACATCCTAAAGACGTTGTATTTAATTGGCACATCTGGAAGTGCAGCATCACGTACTTTTTAAATACTCCCCTAATTGTTTTTATCATTGTAAGTGACTCGTTGCGCTATTGGAATGAATTGTTGGGAAGAGACTAACACAATTGCCCCTTTATCACATTTACCCCACTCGGACATATATATATATATATATATATATATATATATATATATATATATATGTATATATATATATATATATATATATATATATATATAAATATATATATGGCGGAGTGGGTTAAATGTGATATGGGGCAATGATGAGGGGCAATTGTGTTAGTCTCTTCCCAACAATTCATTCCAATTGCGCCATATGTCAATTGGTGTGCAACATACCCTTCTACGCCTCCACCAGGGCCGTGCCTGGGTATATGGTAGCCTGCGTGCTAGTATGCATGGCCGCCCTTTGAGATAACATCAAAATCAAAGAAAAAAATCAAATTTTCATTCTTAATGTTTATTATTGTACTTATATATCTAATATACATGTACATATTACCATTGAATATAAAACATTAATATGTTTTGGCACATCTATAAATCTATGATATTACAATCAAAAATTTACTCTACGCGATTTTTTAGAGGCAAATTCTTCAATCGCCCCTTCAATATTTAAGGAATCAGCAATTTCACTTTCAATTGCAATAATTAATATATTACTGAGACGTTCTTGAATCATTGAAGTTCTCAGGTGGTTTTTGATTATTTTTAATTTTGAAAAACTTCGCTCTCCAGATGCAACAGATACTGAAACTGTCAGTAAAAGTTTTAAACTTGTGGCGACATTTGGAAAAGAAGTCAACCAAGTTGTATTTGTATAAAAACTTTATGAGTTCTTCTGGCTGCTTTCTGTCTTTTATGATAATTTTTAGAGAAATTAACTCTTGGTATAATTCTACGCCACTGATATCACAAGATTCACCATCTTTAAATTTATTATGGAGATCGAAACAACTTTTTTTTATTTCCTCATGTTCCATATCAATAAATTTGTATAGAAATCCAAAACATTGTTCGAAATTTGACAAAGTTTCAAAACGGGTGGTAAGAGATTATTTTGAAAATGTTCTTTTGGAGTAAATTGAATATCTTCATCTCCTTCATAGCTACATTGTTTTCGGTGATGTCGGCGACTTACACTAATTTCAGCAGGAAATTCCGGTTCTGTTTCAAGTGCTTTGCAAAGTTCATTTGAAATCTGCAAATAATTTTCGAAACTTTCGTCATTTCTAATGCTTTTGAAAAATTTTAAAACTTCCTTAATTGATTCAGCACACGAGCTGATGTTCCAAGAAACTTTCTGCATCATTTTGCTAATAAAATCTACCTTTTCCAAGATTTCGTACCATATTATTATTGAAGAAATAAATTTATAAAGATTTAAGTTTCATTGCCAAACATTCAGCTTCATGTCGAACTGTTGGCATTGAAGATTGTGAAGATTCCTCAGCTATTTCTATAAGGCTGTCATAAATTTCACCTAATTCATTTCGCAGTGGTTTAATTTAATTCTTGCTTCCCGTCGAGTTTCACTAACTTAGTTCAATGTTAAAGATTTTACATTTTTCTTTAAAACTTGCCATCTAAATGGTGATCCACTGAAAAAGTTGTATATTGCAGATACATTACTGAAAAAATCCATCGTTGAAAACGAAACTTTAGCTGCATCATTAATGGCCAAATTTAATGTATGCGCGTTGCATGGCATAAACAGAGCTCGTGGATAATTGTCCAAAATTCGTTTTTGCAATCCTTCATGTTTTTCGGACATATTAGACCCATTATCGTATCCCTGGCCCCTCATATCGTTAATATTTAATTCAAGATAGTTGAACTTTTGAATTAAGAAGTCAAAGATAGTAAAAAGATTCTCCAGTACATTTTTCAGCTTGATAAAAGATAATGAAATTTTCTCTTACCTCAACTTCATAATTTTTAATATGTACATACCTAATAATCATTGTAATTTGCTCGACATGTCCAGTGTCCGACGTACAGTCCAAAATGACTGAAAAATATTTTGCCTCTTTTAATGATGTTAATATATATTTTTGAATTTGGGTTGCAAGGATAGTGATTATTTCATTTTGAAAGCGATTTCCCAGGTAATGTGGCATGTGGTTCTTTAAAGCGATTGGTTCTTGTACGCGTTTTATGTGGTCTGCCATTATATCATCAAATTTTCCTATCATTTCAATTGCTTTCAGAAAATTTCCATTATTTTTTTCGTACCATTTGCTGGAAGAACCTCTAAAAGTTAAACACTGTCCTGCTAGAAATTGTACTACAGATATCATGTGCCTGACAATTTGACACCATCGTTTTTTCTCGGCGTCATAATACCGTTGCATATTCTTATCAATTGTAGTTTTTCTTTTTAAATTTAATTCCAATTTTTTCCAACAGGTGCAATTTTCGATGTGCAGAGATGTTTTTTCGTGACGAGATAAGTTGTCAGATATGTGTTGCCAATCGTTGAAGCCTTTATTAACTAATTTTATTTCTTGTTTGCCAAATAATTTACAACAGAAGCAAAATGTGGCATCATTTTTTGGAGAATAGATTAACCACTCACGATTAAATTTTTCACCATTTTGCAGGTTTCTATAGAAATAAACCTTTGAAAAAGATCTTCCAAATTCATTTAGTGGATATGTAGATTGTATATTTTGAATAGGGCCTTTTTCTATTAAAATATCCAGCATTTTATTGGTAAGTGTTAAAGGCCAGCAAGCTGGATCATTTAGTTCTATACCCACAGCAAAATATTCTTTATCAATTTCAGTGATATCGTCGATATTTGTAACTGCAATATCTCCTATTTCATCATTACTACTAATATTGTCATTATCATTTGTATTTTCGGCAGATAATTCATTTTCATTGGAAAAAAATTCACTGCTTGGATTTGCTTGGCTACTGCAGGCATTTTGCATTTCTGGAGGTTTTTACAAATATTTGGTTAGTGAACCAAAGATTTTTTTAGCAACATGTTGTTTTTCTTCTCGCTTTCTTTTATACTGTGCTCCAGACAATCTTTTCGTTTTTCTTCCAGTCATTCTTAGGCCTTTTACTAAAATGTTTAAAAATATCAATAAGGATTTATATTGAAATTAATTTATTATAAAATTAAATTCATTACCTTTTTCAACCTTTTGTAACAAAGCGTTGGGTGAGGCGGTGAGGGAATCTGCCCAAGCGCTTTCCGAGTTCGAATAGGGTTTTATTGCCACGCAGCTGAGACGCTTTTGCGTGCTATAGACAGACAGGTAAATCACATATTATAACACACACGCATACACACACACACACGCACTCTCAACTTATCTACAGCCAGGTAGAGCAACTGAACACACGTGAAAGATGAATTTGCACTTTGCACTTGATTCTGATATGGCCTATGCCGAGCGCATGCTGGCGCGTAGAACCCGTAGAACTCAGTAAGGTTAAAATCAGTTAGAATAAAGAGACATGTACTCTGTTCATCGTGGGTTAAAAAGAGTGTTCATCTCTCTTTATTCTTACACCACGGAGTTCTATGCGGCCACTGCGCCAGCATGCGCTCGCCAATAAGCGCACAGAATAATATTTTGTGATAGGCGCAGCTAAAAAAAATTTAGTACGCCATAGAGCGCAATGATAATGATTACAATTGACGAATTGACAACAACACTCAACTATTTGACAATTTACTTCGATTATAAATGACTATGACTATATATTAACATTGTTATTTTGCTTTTTAATTTTTTTTTGTTTTTCTGGTCGTCAGGCTGCCTTTTAATTTGGCCGCCTGCGTGCGGCGCACGTAATGAACGCCGGTCAGGCACGGCCCTGACCCCCACCACTTTAATTCGTGGTTATGCAGAACTTTTGCCACAACTCGTTGCAGATCTTTGCTGAAGAAGGTTGCTTTCTTTGATAACGAGTGGATGTTTTTTTTTTCATCTAGTGCCATAAAACTATTATCTCAACGGGTGAATAAGAGTTATCTAGCAGAGATAGGTTAAAAACTGTAAAGTATAATTTATATTGTATATGTTCAATTTATCCGGATTTAAATATTTTCTAGGTTTTTAGGCTGTGTCACATTTGCCCCTGAAAATATTTTAATTGGGCAAATGTGTTATACAATGACCAGCAAAGTGTGTTACACTATGTCGCTTTTGCCCCTTTATCTTTCCAACATTATTATTTTTCTAATTGTTTCAGAAATTGTTGCCTTTATTTATCTTTTAAAAATCGTTCTTTATTTTGCTTTGGCGTTCATACATTTAAAAAGTTTGTAAATTTTTTACACTTCCAGTTTTTTTTTATAAATAAAAAACCAAAGAGCACAGTTTTGACTAAATTTTATGTCTGTCCCATTATTTTATGTATATACTCCATTATCACATTTTCCCCAAATCGAGGGGCAAATGTGATATATCGACCTCGTTTAAAAAAATAAATAATCTTCTAATTGGTTTTACAGTAAAATAACGATTCAAAGCCCAGTAGCAATGCTATAAAAAATTGTAATTTCTTGTTAATAAGATTATAATTTTGGAGCACTACAAAGTTCACCTATTTTGAAATATATCGAATTTACGTGATAATTTAAATTCGTGAATTTTGTGATATTTTCGACGCGATATTTATTCGTGCTGTCGTGCAGAAACATTTTCTATTGGAAGCCCTTATCTAAATTTTCTAGCAAATTTCTGTTGAAAAACAACATTGAATATTTAAATTTTTATTAAATTTTGTACACATTAATATGAATTATATTTTGTCCAAAAATACTGTAAAATATAGTATGTCGGTCAAGAATTTTGCATAATTGTTTCTTGAAATTCAATAGTTTTGTTAAAATTTAATCAATAAATCATCTTGAATTTTCAAATTCTGTCCAAATGTTTACATTAATTAATGTGAAATGTTGCAGTATGTTAAAGGGTTAGGTTAAGTTAAATTACTCGAAATTTTTGCATAAATTACTCCCAAATGTTGATATTCTATGAAAATATAACTGAAGAATAAAAACACGTTGACTATATCACACTAGGAAAATATCACATCCTAATCGTTATTCTTCTTTTTCATGTTGTGTTACAACTCTATGTGAATCTTGGCCTGCTCTACCATTTCATTCCATCTTTTCCAGTCCTGGGCTAGTGCGGCGTAATTGCGTACCCCCATTGTTTTCAGATCTTCTACTATATTTAATTTCCATCTTCTCCTTAGTCTTCCTCTCGATCTTGCGATGATATAGAGTTATTAAGTCTTTTAGGTGCTCTGCCCTGATCCATGCGTAAGAGTTGCCGCGTCTGGCCTTTATAAAGCGTACTATGTTCGCTCCGTTGATTAGGATATTGAGCTTCATCTTTATTCTCCAATAACCATCGTCATCCTATGTTGCTGCAAATATTCTACGTAGCACTCTCCTCTTCCATACCCTTAGCATCTTCATTTCGTTCTCTATTCGTTAATTTTGAACTGCTACCCTTGCCCTTGATTCATTTAGTTTCATTGGGATATATATATATATATATATATATATATATATATATATATATATATATATATATATATATTCTTGTATATACTAATACTTCAAAAGAGTTTGTTTTGACATAATAATTATTATCTTTACATAATTTAGGATGTAATATTTTTGTATTTGTTTTATCAGGACACCCAACAAAACTTACTCCAGACGAAATTTTCAAATTTTACCATATTACTAGACCAAATTAAATAATTCTAAGCTTAATTTCACAAAACTGTAAAAGGACACCATACACAATATCGTTATTTACATTTGAAACATTTAAATTCAAGATGTCAATTTAAAATTTTTGTTTTTAATTTTTTCACAAATTAGTTTCAAAATATGTTTCTCTAAATTTTGCACAAACATTAGCTTTCAAAATTAAATTTTTTTCTAGAAATTCGCATAAATTATTGAAAATTAGTTGGAATTTCATAAACAAATTATCTTGAATTTCCAAATTATTTTTTATTAAGAGTATTTCTAAATGGCTGACTATATCTTTATTGAAAAATAATTTATAACACCTACATTTTGGCTATAAATTTGCTTTAAAACAATATGGTTGTCAAAATTTTAACATTGTGTGCAGACTGTTTTCATTTACTCTTTTCATAGTGTGAAAATGACAAGCGAGGACCACAAGCTCCATCCGTGCAAACCGGTCAAGCACTTTAACAGGTTCAAAGCGGCCGACCTGTTGATCGACTGTCTCGAAAGGTTTCACAACTTCTGGCGTCATCAAATCGAGTTTCTACAGGCATTGGAGACCAGCGAGACGAATATTCATCGGAAGATCGAACTACTCGACGATCACATTATTCAGCTCGACTTCGCCATTACGGCGTTTTGCAACGACGTGGAGGGGATTATAATGACATACAAACTGAAGCAGCGGAGTAGTTTATAAATCAATAAACATAAATAAATAATTGTAATTGAGACAAAATGTTGGTGGGTAACTTTTTTACCATTGGATGTCATATTTAAATTAGATAGTAATAAAGCAGGCCGCTTATGTTTTTTTAAGCTGACTAGATCTAGGAATTTCTAGCTATTTATGAGCATCTGTTCATATTTTTGATGACCATCATCTAATTTCCTATTTGACAAAATTTATTTCCAACCAATTTGACACAATTGTTTGTCTAGTTCCGTATATCCAAACTTATGTTTAAAAGCTGACGTAATCGAGAAGATTCTTACTTATTTGACAAAACTAATTTGCAAATAAATTTGAAACAAATGTTTGTCTAGTTCCGTACATGCAAACCAATTTTATTTGCGGACAAAATTTACACGTTATAAAAGAAAAGAAAAAAGTTCGTATAGTAAAATAAAATTAAAAATTTTAAATAGATTTTAAGATTGTTAAGTAATTCAGATAATAAAACCTGACTAGGGTTTTCGCGTACCCGACTTTTTTTATACCCGGGTATCGGGTCTTATTTTTCATTATTATTATTATTTATTATTATTATCTTTATTCAATAATACCTTGCGGTGTAGAACGTGTCAATACAAATATACAAATAAAATATGTTATAAAAGAAAAAAAATGAATAAAAAAATGTATAAAATGTGAATATAAAAGTAACAAACCAAGAGGCAATATTACATTTAATTAAAATTTTCAAAATAATATTCATTTAATGAATAGTATGCCCTTTTTAGTCAAAAACGTTTTTAAGGTGAGATTAAATATTTGAACACACTTTATGTCTTTAATGCAACTCGGAAGTTTATTGTAGATTTTTATTAACAGCACTTTTTTGAACTAAAGTTGAATTTGTTTTTATAGGACGTAAAGTAAATTTTTAGCGCGTATTGAATTCGTGCGTATATTCATGTTTTTCAAACACTTTATAATGCTCCTTTGCATAACTGGCACTATTTAAAATATAGATGGAGGGTAACGTAAGTATTCTCTTCTCTAGGAATATTGGTTTACATGAGTCTGTCATTTTCATGTTGAACATACTTCTAATACTTCTTTTTTGAAGTAAAAATATTCGATGAGCATCGACCGAATTTCCCCAAAAATTATTCCATACCGAATAACTGAATCAATGTATGCATAATATGCAGTTAAACTAGTACATTCGTCAACCGACTGAGATAGCATTCTCAATGCGTAACAGAAGCTACTAATTTTTGGAGATATATAGTTAACATGGACCTTCCAGTCCTTTATCAATTATAACACCCAAAAACTTTGTATCCGAGGACGAGGTAAGTGTCTCTTCATTGAAGATGAATTCGATATTTTCGTCTATAAGCAGAGAATTTTATAATTTTAGTTTTGTTGACATTTAATTTAAGATTATTCTGTGAATAATATGACTTCATTCAATAGTTTGTAGATTTGTGACAGTAGTGATATGGGACGGTAGTTTCTAAGGTCTTTTCTATCTCCTTTTTTAAAGAGTATTAATACGTCGCTAATTTTCTATGCATCTGGTACATCTTCCTTATGCAGGCATTCGCTGAAGAGCGCCTTTTGTATCTTTATTCCGCGATTTAGTTCGATGACTCTTTCTATTTTGCTTTCGTGGTATTTTCTCAGGTCTTCTCTTACTTTTTTACGGATTGTTTTATTTAATTCAGTATATTTTACTGTGTTTCTGTTCAATTTTCGTTCAATTTCTTTACGTCTTTTCGCCATGAGTTGTTTTGTTTCGTCGCTGATTTTTTGTTCTTTTACGGTCGCCTTTTTAGCTACTTTTAATCCTGCCTGCAACAATAGTTCTGTTAGTTGACTATTGGTTGAATTAAGGTGTATTTTTGATTTATGTGGCTGAGTTTTTGCTATCATCTCTTCTAGTCTGTCCCTGTACTCGTGCTTGTGTTTTCGTACTTCGTTGTGGTCTATAGCTTGGTATTTTGTGTGTCTGATTTTCCATTCGATTCTACTATTTAGGCATATTTTGGCTCTTAGCAGCCGATGATCACTGCCCGTTGTAAATTGGTTGAGTGCCGTGATGTCCTTGACGATGTTTTTATTACTATTATTATTATAACCTTTTATTGGCATATATACAAAATATATACTACACAAGAAGTAATCAATTTCATTTCTTGTTTTCCCGTTTGGCGACATCCAAGTCCATTTCTGTTTGTTTTTCTTTTTGAAGAAGGTATTCATTGCATTTACCTGTTGTTGTTCTAGAAATTGCATCATTCTTTGGCCTCGGTAGTTTCTGTTATCATACCCATAGTTTCCAATTTTGTTTTCTGTATTATAGAGTTTTCTGTCCAATTTTGCATAAAAGTCGCCCATGATGATTTTGTGTTTTACCGGGGTGTCTTCTATAGCAGCTGTGAAGTCATCATAGAACTCATCTACTTCCTCGTCGTTGTGTGAGGTAGTTGGGGCGTAGACTTGAATGATCTTGATTTTCGTGTTCATATTTCTTTCTACAATTATGTAAGCCACGCGGTCTGATATAGCTTTGAAGATTTTGATGTGTGGCTTCAACTCCTTCTTAATGAGGAAGCCTATTCCTCCGTATGTTTCATTTTCGCTTCCTCTGTAGTATAGTCTATTTCCTGATGTTAGGTCTATGCAGTTAGACCTAAAGTTAGGTTTCTCCTCTTCGTTTCACTTCCAAAAGTCCTAATATATTCCATTTGATCTTAGCTAGTTCTTCTTCGAATTCTTTGAGTTATAGCTTTTCGTCTTTTGCCATGGATCTGATGTTATACGTGGCGATGTAGAGTATGGTGTTGGTTCCATTGAGTTTCTTTTTATTTGCTGTTCTTTTGCCTCCCCCAGAATCCGTGACGCATTCCGAGTCGCACGACTCGGTGTGGGATTGTGGGCGTTCCCTCCTACCCACCTGGGGTATATTCTTATGTTTTAAGGTCAGCATTATTTTGGGGGTAGTTGGCGTTAAAACACCTCGCCTACCGAGCGTATTGGTGAGTTTTGTTTAGGGTATTTGGAAGACAATGTTAGGATCAAACAAGGACTAGGAATGGGACAAAGGTTTCTCCCGTATGTCATTGGGAGATAAACCAAGGCTCGCGTAGACAGTGGCGCTTCCTGAAGTAGATCTGTCATCTATCGGGATCATAGATGAGTATCTACCCGCTACCTTATAGATACCTAGGTACACAGGTACCTAGGTACATAGGTACTAGGCACATAGGTACCTACTTGAGAATTACATTTCCTTTATTCTCGATGGAATGGTTATACCGCCATGACTCGTTCGCCAGAGCCTCGTTAGTTATCTAGCAGCGGGTACCGCGTGCAGGTGAGGTTGACATTTGGGCCGGTCTTATTTGAGTGTTTTGCCGTCACCCCATACCCACCACGAATAACCCACAAAGAATAAACATTATTTACAATTAAATATATATATGTATATATATATATATATATATATATATATATATATATATATATATATATATATATATATATGAATTTATCACATCGGGGTTGTATTATTATTTGGTATTTTGGAATGGCCCCACGCAAGAGTATGTACGCTATCGGGGCAGGTGTAACGTTTATCATCATTGCTGCTTAGCGCAATTTTATTTTGCTCGATGGTAAATATGTCGTGTTTGTAGCTCCTAAATGTCCTTTGTTTACGATATATTTGCTCCCCGGTGAGCAAACACTGTTTATAATCCTCGCCACTAATGTCTTTATTCCCAAAACATTTATTCACACCTTTAGCCTTCTTCTTCCAATTCGCTTTATCCCTCTCTGAGCAATGAGCATACATTTTCGCTCTTATCAGAACATCCTCAATTATTTCACCCGCCAACTCGTATCGAAAACGTTATCAGACCCGTAATTGCTAGTATCAAATTTATCAATGTTCTCCTTGATATCTGTATAAAGATCGTCGGTTTTAATCAATAAAATGAAACTGTCGGTGTCACAGTAGCATAGAGTAACTTTGTCGCAATACTTTGGTTTCAAAAAATCTTAATAAAATTCATACATTAAAAATTTTGATAGTTCTTAAACGGAAAACCCCACATAAATCGGCTTATTATACAACTTTTAATTTTGCAAATTGAATCGCGATCAAATTTTCGGTGAATGTTGAAACACTTTCATATTCGGTTTAGCGAGAAGTGTTTCCGCGTCCGGTTTACGGCCAGTATTTTCCCAATGATTGATAAGTTTGACATCCACTTGTTTGTCTACATTTTCCATCGTTTTGCCAAATACGCTATTGTTCATTAATTTAAAAAAGTCTTTTTCAAAATAATTTTTAGCCGCCTGCCGTAAAGTAGTGTTTAAATCAATCAGATTGCCGGATATTCTATGGATTTTTGTAATTTTGAGTCCGTAATTTATTGCCTGCTTTCATTTTCTGTAGTAAACAATATACTTTTCTTTATTGTTTAAATTTGGAATAAGTTTTGTGTTATTAAATTTTGATTTTGGTGGAACCATGCTTTCAACGAGGAATGGTAAATCAATATGTAGGACCTGTAGTGATTCAGGATACTCGATGTCTGCTTCGATGAAATAGCCAATAGGTGAATCATCGCTCATTTTTTGCAGTTATTAAAATAAAATTTCAGTCTTCGTCAACCATTTAAAACCGCCGTAAGGCATTAGTTGGGAAAGTGCCCAGCCATATAAATTATTAGCATCGCAGTACGCTAAATACGTGCTAGGTTGATTGGGATTATACTCGGATAAGTATTTATTATTCGTCTTCCCGTATCAGCGAGGCTTGACAAATACCTCCTCTAATGCCTTTGAAGATGAAATGGTGCATGTCTATGTTGGTGAAAAATTCTAAATTTATATTCTTCATTTTCAACATTGCATCCTAGCTCAGTGCGGGTGCCGTATAATAATGGGTCGGATCGAGCTGATATGTCGTGATGCATACGTTTCGAAACTGTTCGAAAATATCTGTCAATAACAATACGTCAGTCTTTAAATACAGGTTAGAGTAATCTTTTAAATTTCTACAATTAAAAGTCGTCCAAACAGTCGTCCATGTGTTTGTATAGGAAAACAAGTATGCATTGATCATCGCTCAAATTTTTCGCTAGTTTTTCCAAAGAGGTAGCCATAAATCAGAATGAATCGACAAATCTCAGTTTTATGTAAATTTTATTTTCCACCCCGTTTTCACCTACATATTCGCCGACCGGTAGATTTTTGGTGATTGAAATATATTTCTCCTTATTTTGAGCAATGATATCGATTTTCCTGATCGCAGCCAAACTCTAACAAATAAATGCGCGTCATAATTTCACATGTTGTGGAAGAAAACAGGAATCATTTTCGGAATTTTATAATTTAAATTACAATTTGAGTGCGCCGCTCCCCGAAATTTACCCGTTAAATGATCATGATCGGCGACTTTGTCTGGTACTTGTAATGATTTATTACATATATGACAAGAAGTGGCCGTATCGTAGGAATTTTGTTCATCTTCAGATAATTTAATCATCGGAAGTGAGACGCTTAAATGATTCCTATATATTTCCTTAACATCCGCACAGAGGTTCTCCTAAAATAATTTCGGGCAATCTTCACCGGTATAAGTCACTAATTTACTCAATGAATCATCAAATGGACATTTTATATTATAGGCAAAACTGTACGGTACGTGTATATGTGTTTGATTGGTATAGCTATTGTCGGGGTTTGGTGAACATGTATCTATCGGTTTTAAAATTGATTCGAAATCTGCGTATACAACAAAGGGTATACGAATTTTTCTATCGTAATTTTGGAATTTTAATATATTCCCTGGGATCATATCACCTCGCTTGTCTTTTACAATGTCTTTTGTCGGCATAATAGTGTAAATTTTGTTGCAGTCATTCAATTTTGTTGATTAAAAGTCGACTCGCTTTAAAAAAGGTCATACAACAATCACATAGATATTTTTTTCTACAACCTGGTGAGATTTGGCTTCTTACAAGTCTCGGCATATCTTTTATCCATACATAATGACCTTTAACCCCCTCTTCTAAAAATAACAAATTTACATGTCTTACCCTAGTATTATTAGTGTGAAAAATTGGTCCTACAACGTCATGTTGTTTAGATTTAAAATTAAATTCTAAACCATAAACGTTCATGCTAATGTTGGTCATCTGTTCAAATTTGGAGATGTCTTTAATTTTAATTGGAAATTCTAGTCCGTCTTAATTTAAAATTTAAAGCTTAAGAAAAGTGGGGATATGATGACGGGCGATTTGAATGCGTATTAGCGGGGTGTAATGCGGACACAATGCTCCATAAAAAGCAAAACTCGTCTTCGTTTTGAACATTGATACACGCTTTCCGGTCCCTAATCTCTTTTGGCAGTTCAATAAATGACGACCCACGTAGTGGTTTATATTTATTTTATACAGTACTCCGCTGGATGATTATTTATACTCAAATCAAACATTTCTGATAAAAAGGTTGCAAGTTTTTCAGATTTTTCAAAATCATTGAAGTTAACGTTGAAGTCTCCAGCCAATATGAGTGGAAGTTTATAATAATTTAGATTAGGTAAATTAGAAACTATATTCTATATTCGAATAGCGATTGATGAATAAAAAATTCAACGAGTAGCGCAAAGGTAACAGTCGCGCTTCGGAAGTTTTTTGTTTGTAAATAAATTGTTAAATTTGCTTCGGAGGCGCGAAGTCGGCGGTTCGAACATGCCAGCAGGCTTGCATTTTTTCTTCAAATATTTCACATTTTTTACAAATTCATGTGTCGTGAATAATGTTTATTTTGGAATCAATTGTAAATATTTTTTAACGGGACGTAGCAAGCACCATTAAGTTAACTTGTCAAGTGACCCCCTGAAAGCTTCCCGAGCATCTTGGAATCGCTCCACGTATTACCTAATGATGTCAAATTTGTTACAATTTATATTCCCTTCCTAGGTACGATCTACGAATTCATTTTAATACTAATTGTAAGGGATTAGGATTGTAAAATATCCATTACGTTATGTTAATATCAATGCAGATAACGTAGAAATTAAGAGATTAAAAAAAAATAAATTGAAAATTTCCTGCATGACAAAATTCCTTTTCCCGCTAATAAAAACATTTATTACAATTAATTCCAAAATATGCAAAATTCAAGACACATTTTTGACACAGAATTTGTAATGTGAAATATTTGAAGAAAAAACGCAAGCCCTCTGGCGGGTTCGAACCGGCGACCTCGCGCTCTAGAAGCGCGACTATTACTCTTGCGCAACTCGCTTGTTAGAGAAAGACAAAAAAAACATATGATATATGCGATATGATATATGCGCCATATGACGAAAGAAAGTATAACGAAGGAAATAGGTATCGAGAATAGAGAATATAAACTGAGAGATAGAGAAAGGAACTTACGCGGCTTATACGCTTTCTGCCGAATCACTCATACCGAGACCTCCCTAAAGGAACTTCGTTCCAAAAAACGTATGCGGTCAGGGAATCCCTGTCAGGAAAAACCGCTTAAAATTTATTCATCCAATATTCGATTACAAGTATACAAAACTCAACATGCAATAAATGGATGAAGTTCTACAATAAATAGCTGGATAAATACAAAATTAATTAATCAATCCAAAATTCGGTTACTTTGTCCAAAATAAATTAGTTCATCCAAGAAAAGGTTAATTCATCCAAAATAAAATGTAATCATCCAATAATTGATTTTTCTTTACAATAATCGATTGGAACATAAAATCAATTCATCCAACAAAGGTTTACGTGTACATAAAAAGAGGTGGTTTCATCCATCCATTTGGTTGCTCTTTACACAAAAACAATTTGCTTATGTTTTAATATTTATTATTATTTATATTATGTTGTATTTTATATTATATGCTATAAAATATGTAATAAGAAGAAACGAAATGAAGCTATTATCATCGAAATTGGAATAACAAGCCAGGATCAGCTGCAAACTGTTGAGACAACGAAACTGCATAAGTACGGCATGCTAGCGAGTAAAATATCAATGCTTCACAAGTGTGAAACCAAGATTATCCCGTATGTGATGATTTGGGACGGGATGGTTACAAAAAGAAACAGCAGATATAACCAGCAGAATGAAATAACACCAAACATCGAAGATTACATCCAAACTAGAGTGCTGAAGAGGATACTTGAAACTGCGTCGTTTGAGACACGCAGGAGCATACTTGATGGACATGACGAGGGCGAAAGACTCGAAGCAACAGTTGAGAGGTTGATAAGAAGAAGCGATACGCTGGCCAATGTGAGTATATAATAATATAAACTCCTAAAAACTACTTCTTAAATACATGTATTAAATTAATATGTAATATGTTTAATTTATAAAATGTTGAATTTTTTTATATATTTTACATTTTAACTTCATTGACGAACTAATGCTAGCTTAGTTTTTGAAGGTCGTTTACGTTTTCGCTTCTGTTCCAATGGAATTTGTAATAATTGTAAGTGTCAATGGAACTTTGTACACTCTCAAGAGAATTCCTAGTCCAATACTGTGCTTAGATATGTAATTCTTCATAAACCACATATGTGAACAGGAAGCTTTTTCCCATTTATTAATGTTCAGGCACAATTTGATATGATTTGTACTCTTCAAAACTATTCCAGTTTTACAGGTTTTCTTTTGTTTTGTACTCTGAAAAATAGATTTCTGATATCTTCCGACGGTTTTTACTAATTTCAAATTCAATTCTTCTTTCACAACAGTTGTCAACTTTCACAACAGTCATCACAACAGTGATGATTCAACCCAATGATAAGCTTTTCTGGAAAATTTATTCGTTTATTGGAAGAAATAATTATATTTTGTATACAATTTTTTTTTGTAAAGAGCAATTAAATTTGGGTAGGATCAACCTTTTTTATACAGTTAAACCTGTTTTTGGTGAATTTATTTTATTTTGTACAATTCCATCAGTTACAGTACTAAACCATTATTATTTGTAAGAATAAATCGATTATTGTGTGTTTATATTTTATTTTGGACGAAATAACCTTTTTTGAATGAAGTTATCGCTTTCTGTATGAATAAACCGAGTTTTGTATTTTTCCAGTTATCTTTTTGTAAAAAAAAACATCTATATATTCAGTAGGGTAAGCTGTCATATTCTGGACCCACCTCCACCTCAAACAGGGGATTTACAGATTCCTGTAAAAATTAAAAAAATCACAGATTCCTGTAATTCAATTTCCCTACTACATCACAGATGGCGCCACGTGTAACCATGGTATGTTATGGAATCGCCTCATAGATGGCGCCACGTAATATAACAACAGATTCCTATAAAAATTAATAAAATTACAGATTGCTGTAAAAATAATACAGAATTATACAATAAACCAGTTCCAAGAATGCAGGTTCTAATGTGAATAATTAATTTGATATGCAATTTATATTTTAATTACATCATTTTAATTGCGATAGTAAACACTATTCAGTTTTAATAATGGGGATTTGCTAATCTAGTCTAACCTTGTCTAGTCTGGTGGTATTAACTAATCCAGTCTGGTGTTATCTGATCCAGTCTGGTTCTAGTCTGATAATATCTATTCTAGTCTAGTCTGGCATTAACTAATCTATTTCACTCTAGTATGATATACTACTCCGGCCTAGTAGTCCAGTACTGGCACATTTATAATATATTTTAGTCTCTGAATCAAATTAAATTAACTGAATGAATTGGATATTTATAATATATTTTAGTTATTTATAAGTAATTTAATTTTAAAAATAATTTAATGTATTGATACGTGAGCGCGGGAAAAACATTTTTTTGAATATATTGAATTACAGGATGATCTCAATACATTTATAACACTAATCCACTAAATAGTGTTAGGCAACCAATTGCACAAGATATTTTAATTTTACAGGAATCTGAAAATTCACGCGCCATCTGCTGGTGGAAAAATTGAATTAAAGCGCTAATTATAAGGAATCTGTATTTTTTTGAAAAGTTTTTTTAAAAAGTAAATCTGTAATTTAACGCGCCACCTGTTGGTGAAAACCTGAACTCAAGTCAAGGTCACATCGAGGGCGACATCTACACATCCACGCTCGGCCGCGTACTGTACTATTTTGTATAGGATTCTCCCATAAGGTGCGGGAGGTGGTTCCAGAACATACTATCTTTGCCTTCAGTAGGGAAAGCTGTCATGTTCTGGACCCACCACCTCCACCTCAGACAGAGGATTTACAGATTCCTGTAAAAATTAAAAAAATTACAGATTCCTGTAATTCAATTCCCTACCACATCACAGATGGCGCCACGTGGAAACATGTCATGCTCCGAAACCGCCTCATAGATGGCGCCACGTAATATAACAATAAAAATTAATCAAATTACAGGAGTTATTTAATGGATTAGAGTTATAAATGTATTGAGATCATTCTGTAATTCAATATATTCAAAAATGTATTATTATATTATTTATATATCTTGTGCATTTGGTTGCCTAAGTCTATTTAGTGGATTTGAGTTATTAATGTATTGAGATCATCCTGTAACTGTAATTCAATATATTAAAAAAATGTTTTTCCCGCGCTCACGTATCAATAAATTAAATTATTTTTAAAATTAAATTATTTATAAATAACTAAAATATATTATAAATATCCAATTCATTCAGTTAATTTAATTTGATTCAGAGACTAAAATATATTATAAATGTGACGTTTGCAATATCCAAAACAAGAAGACAAGACCAGAGGTTCAGGTTATATTAAAATTCTTATGGACGGAACTAGATCACATAAGGTTCAGACTAGATTAATTAATATTGGACTAGGTCAGACTAGCCGGGCTGTAGTTAAAAAAATTATAAAACCAGATTTTTAATATTGTTTTATCAGTCTAAAAATATAAAAACAATTATTCTTATCACTATAAATGCATAAAAAAAATTCAACAAAAATATTTAAAATATCAGTTTTAAAAACAATTCTTATCATAAATGTTCAAAAAATACTTGAAAATAAAACTCTACATTCAATCTATTGTTTTATTATAATAATACATTTAATTCAATACATTTAAATACTTATGCAAACATTCAACATTTCTCGCACAACACATAAAATATTTGTTAATATCATTTAACCATGTATGTTTAGTTTTAATTAAATTGCGGCAATCGTAAAATTCATCCTCATAATCTTCTAAATTAATAACAATATATTCATTACAATGTAAGTAAGAATTAAAAATTGAATCTAATAACAACTTCTTCAAATGTCCTTTTACAAAAATAATATTAAAACTATCTGATTGTTGAATGTGAAACATTAAAATATTTTGAATCAGTTTTAGTGATAGATTTCCAGCGTTATATTTAAGTCCGTGATGATGATGATTCCAACCATCGCGCTTGTTTCTTATCTGCGGTGCTTAGAGATCGGAATGGTGTTGGTGGCATGAACAAGTAGGTATATACATCACCCCCATTGAATGCTTTGATAGAGAATTCCTTTGGTATAATTTTTTCATTTACTTTGAATCCTTGAAAATCAATAATAAATCGCAAATTCATTTTAGTGTCAGTAACTTTCCCAAATGATTCTTCTAGGAGAGCATGCATGATTTGCAGCACACCTTTTATAGATTAACAATGAGGTTGAATGATAAAAATTTAAACAATATCCTCTCTCCAACCGAGTTAAAAATGTCTTTTTTTTTCTTCTGCATGAGTTTGAATTAATTTTCGAACTATTCCTGACAATGGACTGTACTCAATGACTGCATCACACAAAATAAGGCAATAGGCTTGAGTGTTTGGTTTAAATGCTTGCGTAGCTACCAATTCAATTTTTAAATCAACCGTATATGATTTAATACTTTCATTTTGTTTAGATACATCAAACACAAAAAGAACATGTTTCTTGAATTGAATCATGTCTAATATCGGTTCATTTGTACCACCATAGTAACTGTTTTGGAAAGTGGCATACATATAATATAGTTGTGCATAATCACCATTATTTATATCAAGATTTAAGTTA
>CALYMW010000411.1:0-96684 GCA_944588485.1 Phosphuga atrata | reverse complement strand
AAGACTAGGCAGATAAGACTAGACAGACAAGACTAGACAGACAAGACTAGAGAGACAAGACTAGACAGACAAGACTAGACAGACAAGGCTAGACAGACAAGACTAGACAGACAAGACTAGACAGACAAGACTAGACAGACAAGACTAGACAGACAAGACTAGACAGGACAAGACTAGACAGACAAGACTAGACAGACAAGACTAGACAGACAAGATTAGACAGACAAGACTAGACAGACAAGACTAGACAGACAAGACTAGATAGACAAGACTAGACAGACAAGACTAGACAGACAAGACTAGACAGACAAGACTAGACAGACAAGACTAGACAGACAAGACGACAGACAAGACTAGACAGACAAGACTAGACAGACAAGACTAGACAGACAAGACTAGACAGACAAGACTAGACAGACAAGACTAGACAGACAAGACTAGACAGACAAGACTAGACAGACAAGACTAGACAGACAAGACTAGACAGACAAGACTAGACAGACAAGACTAGACAGACAAGACTAGACAGACAAGACTAGACAGACAAGACTAGACAGACAAGACTAGACAGACAAGACTAGACAGACAAGACTAGACAGACAAGACTAGACAGACAAGACTAGACAGACAAGACTAGACAGACAAGACTAGACAGACAAGACTAGACAGACAAGACTAGACAGACAAGACTAGACAGACAAGACTAGACAGACAAGACTAGACAGACAAGACTAGACAGACAAGACTAGACAGACAAGGCTAGACAGACAAGACTAGACAGACAAGACTAGACAGACAAGACTAGACAGACAAGACTAGACAGATAAGACTAGACAGACAAGACTAGACAGACAAGACTAGACAGACAAGACTAGACAGACAAGACTAGACCGACAAGACTAGACAGACAAGACTAGACAGACAAGACTAGACAGACAAGACTAGACAGATAAGACTAGACAGACAAGACTAGACAGACAAGACTAGACAGACAAGACTAGACAGACAAGACTAGACCGACAAGACTAGACAGACAAGACTAGACAGACAAGACTAGACAGACAAGACAAGACAGACAAGACTAGACAGTCAAGACTAGACAGACAAGACTAGACAGACAAGACTAGACAGACAAGACTAGACAGACAAGACTAGACAGACAAGACTAGACAGACAAGACTAGACAGACAAGACTAGACAGACAAGACAAGACAGACAAGACTAGACACACAAGACTAGGCAGACAAGACTAGACAGACAATACTAGACAGACAAGACTAGACAGACAAGACAAGACTAGACAGACAAGACTAGACAGACAAGACTAGACAGACAAGACTAGACAGACAAGACTAGACAGACAAGACTAGACAGACAAGACTAGACAGACAAGACTAGACAGACAAGACTAGACAGACAAGACTAGACAGACAAGACTAGACAGACAAGACTAGACAGACAAGACTAGACAGACAAGACTAGACAGACAAGACTAGACAGACAAGACTAGGACAGACAAGACTAGACAGACAAGACTAGACAGACAAGACTAGACAGACAAGACTAGACAGACAAGGACTAGACAGACAAGACTAGACAGACAAGACTAGACAGACAAGACTAGACAGACAAGACTAGACAGACAAGACTAGACAGACAAGACTAGACAGACAAGACTAGACAGACAAGACTAGACAGACAAGACTAGACAGACAAGACTAGACAGACAAGACTAGACAGACAAGACTAGACAGACAAGACTAGACAGACAAGACTAGACAGACAAGACTAGACAGACAAGACTAGACAGACAAGACTAGACAGACAAGACTAGACAGACAAGACTAGACAGACAAGACTAGACAGGCAAGACTAACAGACAAGACTAGACAGACAAGACTAGACAGACAAGACTAGACAGACAAGACTAGACAGACAAGACTAGACAGACAAGACTAGACAGACAAGACTAGACAGACAAGACTAGACAGATAAGACTAGACAGACAAGACTACTCAGACAAGACTAGACAGACAAGACTAGACAGACAAGACTAGACCGACAAGACTAGACAGACAAGACTAGACAGACAAGACTAGACAGACAAGACTAGACAGACAAGACTAGACAGACAAGACTAGACAGTCAAGACTAGACAGACAAGACTAGACAGACAAGACTAGACAGACAAGACTAGACAGACAAGACTAGACAGACAAGACTAGACAGACAAGACTAGACAGACAAGACTAGACAGACAAGACTAGAACAGACAAGACTAGACAGACAAGACTAGACAGACAAGACTAGACAGACAAGACTAGACAGACAAGACTAGACAGACAAGACTAGACAGACAAGACTAGACAGACAAGACTAAGACAGACAAGACTAGACAGACAAGACTAGACAGACAAGACTAGACAGACAAGACTAGACAGACAAGACTAGACAGACAAGACTAGACAGACAAGACTAGACAGACAAGACTAGACAGACAAGACTAGACAGACAAGACTAGACAGACAAGACTAGACAGACAAGACTAGACAGACAAGACTAGACAGACAAGACTAGACAGACAAGACTAGACAGACAAGACTAGACAGACAAGACTAGACAGACAAGACTAGACAGACAAGACTAGACAGACAAGACTAGACAGACAAGACTAGACAGACAAGACTAGACAGACAAGACTAGACAGACAAGACTAGACAGACAAGACTAGACAGACAAGACTGACAGACAGAAGACAAGACTAGACAGACAAGACTAGACAGACAAGACTAGACAGACAAGACTAGACAGACAAGACTAGACAGACAAGACTAGACAGACAAGACTAGACAGACAAGACTAGACAGACAAGACTAGAGCCAGACAAGACTAGACAGACAAGACTAGACAGGACAAGACTACAGACAAGACTAGACAGACAAGACTAGACAGACAAGACTAGACAGACAAGACTAGACAGACAAGACTAGACAGACAAGACTAGACAGACAAGACTAGACAGACAAGACTAGACAGACAAGACTAGACAGACAAGACTAGACAGACAAGACTAGACAGACAAGACTAGACAGACAAGACTAGACAGACAAGACTAGACAGACAAGACTAGACAGACAAGACTAGACAGACAAGACTAGACAGACAAGACTAGACAGACAAGACTAGACAGACAAGACTAGACAGACAAGACTAGACAGACAAGACTAACAGACAAGACTAGACAGACAAGACTAGACAGACAAGACTAGACAGACAAGACTAGACAGACAAGACTAGACAGACAAGACTAGACAGACAAGACTAGACAGACAAGACTAGACAGACAAGACTAGACAGACAAGACTAGACAGACAAGACTAGACAGACAAGACTAGACAGACAAGACTAGACAGACAAGGACTAGACAGACAAGACTAGACAGACAAGACTAGACAGACAAGACTAGACAGACAAGACTAGACAGACAAGACTAGACAGACAAGACTAGACAGACAAGACTAGACAGACAAGACTAGACAGACAAGACTAGACAGACAAGACTTAGACAGACAAGACTAGACAGACAAGACTAGACAGACAAGACTAGACAGACAAGACTAGACAGACAAGACTAGACAGACAAGACTAGACAGACAAGACTAGACAGACAAGACTAGACAGACAAGACTAGACAGACAAGGTAGACAGACAAGATAAAGACAGACAAGACTAGACAGACAAGACTAGACAGACAAGACTAGACAGACAAGACTAGACAGACAAGACTAGACAGACAAGACTGAGACAGACAAGACTAGACAGACAAGACTAGACCAGACAAGACTAGACAGACAAGACTAGACAGACAAGACTAGACAGACAAGACAAGACAGACAAGACTAGACAGTCAAGACTAGACAGACAAGACTAGACAGACAAGACTAGACAGACAAGACTAGACAGACAAGACTAGACAGACAAGACTAGACAGACAAGACTAGACAGACAAGACTAGACAGACAAGACAAGACAGACAAGACTAGACACAAGACTAGCAGACAAGACTAGACAGACAAGACTAGACAGACAAGACTAGACAGACAAGACTAGACAGACAAGACTAGACAGACAAGACTAGACAGACAAGACTAGACAGACAAGACTAGACAGACAAGACTAGACAGACAAGACTAGACAGACAAGACTAGACAGACAAGACTAGACAGACAAGACTAGACAGACAAGACTAGACAGACAAGACTAAGACAGACAAGACTAGACAGACAAGACTAGACAGACAAGACTAGACAGACAAGACTAGACAGACAAGACTAGACAGACAAGACTAGACAGACAAGACTAGAGACAAGACTAGACAGACAAGACTAGACAGACAAGACTAGACAGACAAGACTAGACCAGACAAGACTAGACAGACAAGACTAGACAGACAAGACTAGACAGACAAGACTAGACAGACAAGACTAGACAGACAAGACTAGACAGACAAGACTAGACAGACAAGACTAGACAGACAAGACTAGACAGACAAGACTAGACAGACAAGACTAGACAGACAAGACTAGACAGACAGAAGACTAGACAGACAAGACTAGACAGACCAAGACTAGACAGACAAGACTAGACAGACAAGACTAGACAGACAAGACTAGACAGACAAGACTAGACAGACAAGACTAGACAGACAAGACTAGACAGATAAGACTAGACAGACAAGACTACTAGACCAAGACTAGAAGACAAGACTAGACAGACAAGACTTAGACAGACCAAGACTAGACAGACAAGACTAGACAGACAAGACTAGACAGACAAGACTAGAAGCAGACTAGACAAGACTAGACAGACAAGACTAGACAGACAAGACTAGACAGACAAGACTAGACAGACAAGACTAGACAGACAAGACTAGACAGACAAGACTAGACAGACAAGACTAGACAGACAAGACTAGACAGACAAGACTAGACAGACAAGACTAGACAGACAAGACTAGACAGACAAGACTAGACAGACAAGACTAGACAGACAAGACTAGACAGACAAGACTAGACAGACAAGACTAGACAGACAAGACTAGACAGACAAGACTAGAAAGACAAGACTAGACAGACAAGACTAGACAGACAAGACTAGACAGACAAGACTAGACAGACAAGACTAGACAGACAAGACTAGACAGACAAGACTAGACAGACAAGACTAGACAGACAAGACTAGACAGACAAGACTAGACCGACAAGACTAGACAGACAAGACTAGACAGACAAGACTAGACAGACAAGACTAGACAGACAAGACTAGACAGACAAGACTAGACAGACAAGACTAGACAGACAAGACTAGACAGACAAGACTAGACAGACAAGACTAGACAGACAAGACTAGACAGACAAGACTAGACAGACAAGACTAGACAGACAAGACTAGACAGACAAGACTAGACAAACAAGACTAGAGCAGACAAGACTAGACAGACAAGACTAGACAGACAAGACTAGACAGACAAGACTAGACAGACAAGACTAGACAGACAAGACTAGACAGACAAGACTAGACAGACAAGACTAGACAGACAAGACTAGACAGACAAGACTAGACAGACAAGACTAGACAGACAAGACTAGACAGACAAGACTAGACAGACAAGACTAGACAGACAAGACTAGACAGACAAGACTAGACAGACAAGACTAGACAGACAAGACTAGACAGACAAGACTAGACAGACAAGACTAGACAGACAAGACTAGACAGACAAGACTAGACAGACAAGACTAGACAGACAAGACTAGACAGACAAGACTAGACAGACAAGACTAGACAGACAAGACTAGACAGACAAGACTAGACAGACAAGACTAGACAGACAAGACTAGACAGACAAGACTAGACAGACAAGACTAGACAGACAAGACTAGACAGACAAGACTAGACAGACAAGACTAGACAGACAAGACTAGACAGACAAGACTAGACAGACAAGACTAGACAGACAAGACTAGACAGACAAGACTAGACAGACAAGACTAGACAGACAAGACTAGACAGACAAGACTAGACAGACAAGACTAGACAGACAAGACTAGACAGACAAGACTAGACAGACAAGACTAGACAGACAAGACTAGACAGACAAGACTAGACAGACAAGACTAGACAGACAAGACTAGACAGACAAGACTAGACAGACAAGACTAGACAGACAAGACTAGACAGACAAGACTAGACAGACAAGACTAGACAGACAAGACTAGACAGACAAGACTAGACAGACAAGACTAGACAGACAAGACTAGACAGACAAGACTAGACAGACAAGACTAGACAGACAAGACTAGACAGACAAGACTAGACAGACAAGACTAGACAGACAAGACTAGACAGACAAGACTAGACAGACAAGACTAGACAGACAAGACTAGACAGACAAGACTAGACAGACAAGACTAGACAGACAAGACTAGACAGACAAGACTAGACAGACAAGACTAGACAGACAAGACTAGACAGACAAGACTAGACAGACAAGACTAGACAGACAAGACTAGACAGACAAGACTAGACAGACAAGACTAGACAGACAAGACTAGACAGACAAGACTAGACAGACAAGACTAGACAGACAAGACTAGACAGACAAGACTAGACAGACAAGACTAGACAGACAAGACTAGACAGACAAGACTAGACAGACAAGACTAGACAGACAAGACTAGACAGACAAGACTAGACAGACAAGACTAGACAGACAAGACTAGACAGACAAGACTAGACAGACAAGACTAGACAGACAAGACTAGACAGACAAGACTAGACAGACAAGACTAGACAGACAAGACTAGACAGACAAGACTAGACAGACAAGACTAGACAGACAAGACTAGACAGACAAGACTAGACAGACAAGACTAGACAGACAAGACTAGACAGACAAGACTAGACAGACAAGACTAGACAGACAAGACTAGACAGACAAGACTAGACAGACAAGACTAGACAGACAAGACTAGACAGACAAGACTAGACAGACAAGACTAGACAGACAAGACTAGACAGACAAGACTAGACAGACAAGACTAGACAGACAAGACTAGACAGACAAGACTAGACAGACAAGACTAGACAGACAAGACTAGACAGACAAGACTAGACAGACAAGACTAGACAGACAAGACTAGACAGACAAGACTAGACAGACAAGACTAGACAGAAGACTAGACAGACAAGACTAGACAGACAAGACTAGACAGACAAGACTAGACAGACAAGACTAGACAGACAAGACTAGACAGACAAGACTAGACAGACAAGACTAGACAGACAAGACTAGACAGACAAGACTAGACAGACAAGACTAGACAGACAAGACTAGACAGACAAGACTAGACAGACAAGACTAGACAGACAAGACTAGACAGACAAGACTAGACAGACAAGACTAGACAGACAAGACTAGACAGACAAGACTAGACAGACAAGACTAGACAGACAAGACTAGACAGACAAGACTAGACAGACAAGACTAGACAGACAAGACTAGACAGACAAGACTAGACAGACAAGACTAGACAGACAAGACTAGACAGACAAGACTAGACAGACAAGACTAGACAGACAAGACTAGACAGACAAGACTAGACAGACAAGACTAGACAGACAAGACTAGACAGACAAGACTAGACAGACAAGACTAGACAGACAAGACTAGACAGACAAGACTAGACAGACAAGACTAGACAGACAAGACTAGACAGACAAGACTAGACAGACAAGACTAGACAGACAAGACTAGACAGACAAGACTAGACAGACAAGACTAGACAGACAAGACTAGACAGACAAGACTAGACAGACAAGACTAGACAGACAAGACTAGACAGACAAGACTAGACAGACAAGACTAGACAGACAAGACTAGACAGACAAGACTAGACAGACAAGACTAGACAGACAAGACTAGACAGACAAGACTAGACAGACAAGACTAGACAGACAAGACTAGACAGACAAGACTAGACAGACAAGACTAGACAGACAAGACTAGACAGACAAGACTAGACAGACAAGACTAGACAGACAAGACTAGACAGACAAGACTAGACAGACAAGACTAGACAGACAAGACTAGACAGACAAGACTAGACAGACAAGACTAGACAGACAAGACTAGACAGACAAGACTAGACAGACAAGACTAGACAGACAAGACTAGACAGACAAGACTAGACAGACAAGACTAGACAGACAAGACTAGACAGACAAGACTAGACAGACAAGACTAGACAGACAAGACTAGACAGACAAGACTAGACAGACAAGACTAGACAGACAAGACTAGACAGACAAGACTAGACAGACAAGACTAGACAGACAAGACTAGACAGACAAGACTAGACAGACAAGACTAGACAGACAAGACTAGACAGACAAGACTAGACAGACAAGACTAGACAGACAAGACTAGACAGACAAGACTAGACAGACAAGACTAGACAGACAAGACTAGACAGACAAGACTAGACAGACAAGACTAGACAGACAAGACTAGACAGACAAGACTAGACAGACAAGACTAGACAGACAAGACTAGACAGACAAGACTAGACAGACAAGACTAGACAGACAAGACTAGACAGACAAGACTAGACAGACAAGACTAGACAGACAAGACTAGACAGACAAGACTAGACAGACAAGACTAGACAGACAAGACTAGACAGACAAGACTAGACAGACAAGACTAGACAGACAAGACTAGACAGACAAGACTAGACAGACAAGACTAGACAGACAAGACTAGACAGACAAGACTAGACAGACAAGACTAGACAGACAAGACTAGACAGACAAGACTAGACAGACAAGACTAGACAGACAAGACTAGACAGACAAGACTAGACAGACAAGACTAGACAGACAAGACTAGACAGACAAGACTAGACAGACAAGACTAGACAGACAAGACTAGACAGACAAGACTAGACAGACAAGACTAGACAGACAAGACTAGACAGACAAGACTAGACAGACAAGACTAGACAGACAAGACTAGACAGACAAGACTAGACAGACAAGACTAGACAGACAAGACTAGACAGACAAGACTAGACAGACAAGACTAGACAGACAAGACTAGACAGACAAGACTAGACAGACAAGACTAGACAGACAAGACTAGACAGACAAGACTAGACAGACAAGACTAGACAGACAAGACTAGACAGACAAGACTAGACAGACAAGACTAGACAGACAAGACTAGACAGACAAGACTAGACAGACAAGACTAGACAGACAAGACTAGACAGACAAGACTAGACAGACAAGACTAGACAGACAAGACTAGACAGACAAGACTAGACAGACAAGACTAGACAGACAAGACTAGACAGACAAGACTAGACAGACAAGACTAGACAGACAAGACTAGACAGACAAGACTAGACAGACAAGACTAGACAGACAAGACTAGACAGACAAGACTAGACAGACAAGACTAGACAGACAAGACTAGACAGACAAGACTAGACAGACAAGACTAGACAGACAAGACTAGACAGACAAGACTAGACAGACAAGACTAGACAGACAAGACTAGACAGACAAGACTAGACAGACAAGACTAGACAGACAAGACTAGACAGACAAGACTAGACAGACAAGACTAGACAGACAAGACTAGACAGACAAGACTAGACAGACAAGACTAGACAGACAAGACTAGACAGACAAGACTAGACAGACAAGACTAGACAGACAAGACTAGACAGACAAGACTAGACAGACAAGACTAGACAGACAAGACTAGACAGACAAGACTAGACAGACAAGACTAGACAGACAAGACTAGACAGACAAGACTAGACAGACAAGACTAGACAGACAAGACTAGACAGACAAGACTAGACAGACAAGACTAGACAGACAAGACTAGACAGACAAGACTAGACAGACAAGACTAGACAGACAAGACTAGACAGACAAGACTAGACAGACAAGACTAGACAGACAAGACTAGACAGACAAGACTAGACAGACAAGACTAGACAGACAAGACTAGACAGACAAGACTAGACAGACAAGACTAGACAGACAAGACTAGACAGACAAGACTAGACAGACAAGACTAGACAGACAAGACTAGACAGACAAGACTAGACAGACAAGACTAGACAGACAAGACTAGACAGACAAGACTAGACAGACAAGACTAGACAGACAAGACTAGACAGACAAGACTAGACAGACAAGACTAGACAGACAAGACTAGACAGACAAGACTAGACAGACAAGACTAGACAGACAAGACTAGACAGACAAGACTAGACAGACAAGACTAGACAGACAAGACTAGACAGACAAGACTAGACAGACAAGACTAGACAGACAAGACTAGACAGACAAGACTAGACAGACAAGACTAGACAGACAAGACTAGACAGACAAGACTAGACAGACAAGACTAGACAGACAAGACTAGACAGACAAGACTAGACAGACAAGACTAGACAGACAAGACTAGACAGACAAGACTAGACAGACAAGACTAGACAGACAAGACTAGACAGACAAGACTAGACAGACAAGACTAGACAGACAAGACTAGACAGACAAGACTAGACAGACAAGACTAGACAGACAAGACTAGACAGACAAGACTAGACAGACAAGACTAAACAGACAAGACTAGACTGACAAGACTAGACTGACAAGACTAGACAGACAAGACTAGAGAGACAAGACTAGACAGACAAGACTAGACAGACAAGACTAGACAGACAAGACTAGACAGACAAGACTAGACAGACAAGACTAGACAGACAAGACTAGACAGACAAGACTAGACAGACAAGACTAGACAGACAAGACTAAACAGACAAGACTAGACAGACAAGACTAGACAGACAAGACTAGACAGACAAGACTAGACAGACAAGGCTAGACAGACAAGACTAGACAGACAAGACTAGACCGACAAGACTAGACAGACAAGACTAGACAGACAAGACTAGACAGACAAGACTAGACAGACAAGACTAGACAGACAAGACAAGACAGACAAGACTAGACAGACAAGACTAGACAGACAAGACTAGACAGACAAGACTAGACAGACAAGACTAGACAGACAAGACTAGACAGACAAGACTAGACAGACAAGACTAGACAGACAAGACTAGACAGACAATACTAGACAGACAAGACTAGACAGACAAGACTGGACAGACAAGGCTAGACCTACAAGACTAGACAGATAAAATTACTCAGACAACACTGGACAGGCTAGACTAGACAGATAAGACTAATTAGACCAGATGGGAGAGACAAGACAACACAACAAAACTAAACAGGCAAAACAGTCTGGTCTCGTTCGCGGAGTCGTTCGTAGAACAAGTGATTTAGACAGTGGTATTGATTATTATAAAGTGAATATTCATGAAAAGTGCAAATAACATGCCTAGAAAAGTTAGATCTACCACACAGGTGGATGGTATTCTACCTGAGGGTGATAAAATAATTGTGTATCTTGCTATTGAAAAAAGAAGTAGAAGAAAACAATGTTAGAATCAGCGCGAATGTTGATAAAAAAAATCGATCAATTAACTGAAGTGATACTTGAATTAACCGAGAAAAAAGAATTATTATTACAACGTATTTCTAATGTCGATAATTCTGATTTTATCAAAAACCAGCCGTCCACGCCGAAGGATAAACCAATTGCCGATAAGCGCGATACATCTAGTGTGAATGCTAAAAGAAATACTCCGTTTGAGCAAAAGAAAAAAGTGCCACAAATAAAGAAACAGATATGATTGCAATAGTTAATAGTGACACTGAAAAAGATACAAACGGTACTAAAGAGATATGGAAGAATCATACATTCAAAAAATTTAGAAAATCAAACATAATTTATGGAAATGCGGACTCAACGGCATTAAAAGTGCTTACTAAATATACTCATCTGCATGTTTTTAAGCTTGATCCTGCCATAACTGAAACGATGATGCTGAATTATCTGAAAGAAAAAAATGTTAATTCGATAAAATGCGAGCAACTGGATTCAAAACGTCCTGAAGATTATTCTTCGTTTAGGATATCAGCACCTTTTGAATATCTTGAGGTGTTAAATAAAAATCTCTAAATATTAACAGCAACCACTTTACCTTAAATCGTAACAGAGAAAATAGAGCAAGTGCAGGGCCAGATGACTTTGCTTGTAATCTAATTAAAGAATTCTACACTGAACTATTCGTCCCGATAAAAAAATCTTGTAAATACTTCTTTTAAAAATAAAATATTTCCAAAGATTTAAAAAAAAACATGATAATCCCAGTTTTCAAAAAGGGAGATAAATCGGCCATGGACAAATATAGGCCAATAGCTATGTTATCAGTTATAGGTAAAATCACCGAATATTGCATGATAAAAAGATTGATGTCATTTATAAGAAAGTACAAAATTATACCCTGCAAGCAGCATGGCTTTTGCAAATCTAGATCAACAATTTCTGCAATGGAGCAAGTCTACACCAAGGTAATAAATTAAATAGATAAGGGAAAATGCCCGGTGGGCATTTTCTGTGACTTATCTAAAGCATTTGACTGTGTAGATCACAAATATTATTGTTCTCAGTGCGCGGACGATACTAGTGTCATTGTCTCTGAATCTAATTTACCGGAATCTGAGATTGCAGCCCAATGTATACGACAAAAGTTTCTGCAATGGTTTGCTGCAAGCAACCTACTTTTGAATCCACTCAAAACTAAATACATTAGTTTCCGCACCCACAGAAGCAGACACAATGATGACATAGATATATCAATCGACAACAACAGAATTGAAATAACCGATAAAATAAAGTTCCTTGGTGTATACCTAGAAGAGCATCTTAATTGGAAAACTATGATTGACGAGATCGTTAGAAAAATCAATGGAAAATTATATCTACTAAGACGCGTGAAAGAATTAATGGTTAAGGACGTGTTACTAAATGTATACCACGCTGAAATCCAAGTTATTCTAGCTTATGGGATAATAATCTGGGGATCGTCACCACACGTAAAAAGTGTTTATTGTTTGTTTATTGTCCAGAAGAGAATTAGTAATTAGTGAGTTTTTATCCAATAGAAGATCTCTTGGAGGGTTAAATATTTTGAATAGCTCTAAATTTAAATTAATTTTAGCTTTGACAATTCATATGCGTCGTATGCGTTACTGTTTTTTTTTATACTTTCATTTGATTTAAATTTTTTTAGTTTAATGAAAGGCTGGACCATTATGCTTTTGTTTATTAGATTTATTTTAATTTATTATAGAATAAGTTTTAGTTATGTAAAATTCGAGTATATTTTATTTCTGCTTATAATATTTTTATTGAATTAAATTAAATTTTTTGTTATATCCCAATAGACTTTGTTTCTTTTAATTAGTTTTGATTTAAATTTAAGTCAGTTATGTTAAGTCCCAATATATTTTACTGGTGCTGTAAATATTTGCTTTGATTTCAATTAGTTTTTAATTTTGTAAAATTTTGTATATATGGTTTACTCTGTTTCTGCTACTGAATTTCATTTGGTTTAAATAATCTCTAGATATGTTAAATTTCTAGTATATATTCCTTTGCTTATTACATTTCTATGACTATTATTGCATGCAGATATATGTTACCTGTACATCGAAAGATTCAATAAATATTTGATTTGACATGGCAGAAAAGACCAAAGAGACGAGACCAATTAGACGAGACGAGTGGTACCAGACGAGAAAACAAGACTAGACAAACAAGACTAGACAGACAAGACCAGAGAAACAAGATCAGGCAGACAAGACCAGACAGACAAGATCAGACAGTTAAGACCCGACAGATAAGACCACACAGAAAAGGCCAGACAGACAAGACCAGACAGACAAGACCAGACAGACAAGACCAGACGAACAAGACCAGACAGACAAAATCAGACAGACAAGATCAGACAGACAAGACCAGACGGACAAGACCAGACAGACAAGACCATATTGACAAGACCAGACAGACATATCCAGAGACAAAAAACCAGACAGGCAAGGCCAAATAGTAAAGATGAGACAGGCAGTACCAGACAGACAAGACCAGACAAACGAGACCAGACAGGTAAGGCTAGGCAGACAAGTCTGGACAGACGAGAATAGACAGAGGAGACTTGTCAGGCAAGACTGGACAGGCAAGACTGGACAGACAAGACTGTTTGCTTCTGGCCGCCAATGCGAGCAGTCGTACATAGAGCTAGTGAAGTGAAGTGTTTACTAGAAAGAGAATAATATTATATAATCCCAAAAGAAGGTCCTGGACTCAGATCTAACACCCAGGTGGATAGTAACTTTCCAGTATGCGACAAGTTAATTGAATCTTTATCGGGATCGGTCTTTAAAACTCTTATCGCAGAAATTGTTAAGAAGAAAGTGGAAGAAAATAATTTAACTCTCGTAAATTATTCAAAAATTACTGGAGATGAATGAATAATTGTTGCTGGCTATTTCCTCGAATGAGAATATTGGAACTATATATATTATATATTATCACTATAAATTTAATTTAAAATTCATTCGTCTTCAAACATCGAGAAAGTAACTGATAAGAGCGAGTCAGAGGGTATAAAACCGGTAAATGATAATGTCAAGGACACACAAAAACCAACAAAGTCTGATTCTGAATTAAATGAGATAGTAAATATTGACATGGATAAAAACGTAAACACAAATATAGAAATATGGCAGATTAAAAAAAAACCAAAAGGACCCGTTAACCTAGAATAATTTATGGAAATGCGGACGCAACACTAATCAAAGCGGCTAACAGATTTGCACATGTGCTTGTCATTAAACTAGACCCTGCAATAACTAAAACTGAAATGATATGTCATCTAAAAGGAAAAAAAATAATCCCGTAATATGTGAAAAGTTTGACTCAAGACGTCATGAGGAATATTATCGTTCACAATAATATGCTTCGTTCACAATAACAGCAGCGTTTGAACTACTTGAGATTTTAAAACGTCCGGAAACTTGGCCAAAACACAGCTGCGTAAAGCGTTTTTTCCCAAGGCGGGAACCCCAGAAAGCCACAAATTAAAGGATCTCACGATTATGAGGCCGTCAAATTACAGTCTAATTTTCTTGAATATACAAAGTGTTAAACAAAACGTGGATCTGTTAGAAATTTTAACTTGTATAATTAAACCAGATATCTTATGTTTAGCTGAAACATGGCTAAATAATCTATCAATTCAGCAAGTGCAAATTGAAAACTTTTCTCTGGTCAGCGCATTCTGCAGGAAAAACTCCAGTGGTGGCGGGGTGGCTATTTGGGCAAAAGCTTCTCTACAAGGTAAGGAAATTTTGAACGTCTCTTCAATAGAAAAACAAATTGAAATATGTGGTATAGAATGGAAGAAAAGTGGACATAAATTAGCTATCATCGCAATTTATAGACCTCCTTTAAATTGCCTGGCAACATTTATGGACATCCTAGAAAATAGTTTGGACAACATCTTCAACATATATGTCGAGATAATGGTGGTGGGTGATTTCAATATTCACTTTGAAACTTACTATACAGAAAAATCTAATTTAATCAACTTAATGCGTTCGTATAGATTGGAGGGGTTAGTGAAAGAATTCACACGCACAACAGAAACCACTAAGAGCACAATCGACAACATATTAGCCAAGTTACAATTCGTATATTGAAATACAAGACGCGACTATCTCGGACCGTAGAATCTTACCGCTCAGTAATGTAAATCTGAAACTGCGAGAAAAACAGCAATATAAACACTCTCGAAACTTCTGCGTTAGGAACAAAGCAAATTTCCATTCAGCGTTAAAAGGGGAATCATGGGCGAGTTGTTTTGAAATAGAGGACTGCAATGTTAAAGCTGCTGAGCTGATCAAAACCATTCCGCACCATTTTAACATGAACTTCCCCATAATGAAAAGAAAGAAGACTTCTCATCCGTGGATAACAGAAGAACTGAAAATACCTAGTCGCAAACTGCAAGATTTTTAAAAATTAAATATTCTCGTGAAAAAATAAACCATTCCAATTTGGTACGCCTTACAAAAAGAAACTATTGTAATGGGAGAATAGATAAGGCAACAAACAAACAAAAAGCTCTGTGGTACACCATAATCGAATTGGCAAACAAACCTAAAGAAGAAAGTTGAATAATCCTAAATGAAAATGAAAATACCATCGACAATCCGGTCGAAATTGCAAGAAGATTTAACCTGTTCTTCAAATATGCGCCAGAACTTGTAATCAAAAATATAGATTCGACAACCATATTCAAATATTGGCAACAGCATGTTTCTTGAAGAGATGTCTGAATTGGAAATTCCCAACATATGCAATTCTTTAAAAAACAAAGCAAGTGCTGGTCCAGATGGTTTGCCATGTAATCTTATCAAAGATGTCAGTAACGAGCTAAAATTAGAACCATTAGAGCACCATTAGAAACCTTGAAAATTGTTCCTTTAAAAACGAAATTTATCCAGACGTGTTAAAAACTTCAATGATAATTCGAATTTTCAAAACGGTAGATAAATCATCAAAAGATAATAATAGACCGGTTGCCATAATATCAAAGATTGCCAAGATAGTGGAATATTGTATGAAAAAGAAATTATTATCCTTTCTCACAAAACACAAAATAGTTCCTAGTCAGCAACATGGGCTTTGCAAAAATAAATCAACGATAACGGCTATAGAACAAGTCTACAATAAGGTAATAAATGGAATTGATAAACGAAACTGCCGTGTGGGCATTTTTTGTGACCTGCCGAAAGTCTTAAACTGTGTTAACCATAATAAGTTAATATAAAAGCTTGAAATATATGGGATCCGAGGAGTAACAGGTCGGTGGTTCCAATCCTATTTATCAAACCGGAAACAATATGTAAAGCTTGGAAAGACCACTTCGGACATAATATCTACGTCGCTGGGGGTTCCACAAGGAACTGTCTTAGCCCCGATTTTGTTTTCCATTTATACGGCGGACTTTCATTGGAATCAATTTTAGATGTCGATAACTTCACCTTATACTCGGGTGATACCAGTGTAATTGTCTATGATTCTACTTTTCAGAAAACTGAGATCTATGCCAAATTCATAATTCAAAAGATGAATCTATGGTTTGCTGCTAATAACCTTCTCCTAAACCCGCAGAAAACAAAATATCTCAACTTCCAAACAAGAAGAAGTAGATACAACGACGACATAAACGACGACCTAGTTATAAACAAAAGCAACATAGCAAGAACCAAGAACATAAAGTTCCTAGGAGTGCATTTCGATTAACACCTCTCTTGGGAAATAATGGCAATTGCGGTTATTGGCAAAATCAACGGAAAAGTGTATTTACTAAGGCAAGTGAGTGACCTAATGTACAAGTCTGTTTATTAAATGTGTACCATGCGGAAATTGAATCTATTATAGCATATGGGATATTAATATGGGGGTCATCACATCATTTAAAAAGAGTATTCTTCGCTCAGAAAAGGATTATACGGGTACTTTCCGGAATTAAAAGAAGTAGTTCGTGCAAACCTGAATTTGTAAAATTAAAAGTTCTAACAGTACCGTGCATATAATTCTGGGAAGTGGCATGCTATATCCACAAAAATAAACACCAGTTTTCAAGAAATGAAGACATCTAAGGAAGGCCAGTGAAGAGGAACCTTACATTATGTAGCGCTGCCCCGAATCGCTTAGGAATTTTGATCTTCAACAAAATTCCATTGGAAATAAAAAATGAAAATGTATACAAGGTGTTTAGAAAAACATTAAAAGTCTTCTTAATACAAAAATGTTTCTATTCAATTGAAAATTTTCTAGAGGGTTGATAGATGTCTAGTCGCTCTAAACCCATTTTAGCTATTTAATGTTTTATATTTTCTATGTATTTTGTTCTTTGTGTTTCGTATTTGAGTGTACGTATTTTGTATTTTATATTTTAGATTTGGCATTTTACATTTTATATTTTACTACTTTTATTCATGACTCGTTTTATTTGTATCTCGTTCATCAAAAGACTCAATAAATATTTGATTTGATTGATTTGATTTGACTGGAAAAATCTGTAAGACTTCTGGGATTACACTTCGACCACTCCCTAGACTGGACATCACATATTGACCGTCTAACCAAAAAAACTGAACAAAACTTTTTCATGTCTTTGCCATGAGGGTCTTTGCCAAGTCTTTGCCAGGAGGGTTCTCCAGAGATATGTAGAAGCGGATTTGTTTGGTATATTTCGCAACTTTTCACACCCACCCGCAGTTTGCAATTAAGTTCTGGGGCAACGGAATACATGCAGCATATGTGTTTAGAATATAAAAACAGGCACTGAAGATTCTAAAAAAATCTACATTTCAGGGAATCGTGCAGAGGACACTTCAAAATGAGCAACATACTTATGTAATACCTTGAATACGGGTCAATTAATACACCGTGATTATTAATACTTGGTTTCTTAATATAACATCATACAATAATTGAATTGATATTGGCTTGGGTTCCTTTTTTATAGGGGTACTGATTGACTACTCAGAGATATTAATGAAGTCGCATCACATCTCCCTTTTTGGCATAAGTGGACTATATTTTGGCCGTAAATAAAGAACATTCATAGCTTGCCTTAAAGTTGAGATTTAATGCACATGTAATTAATAAAATATACATAATACAACAGTTCAATAATACGATGGTAATACAATAATATAATTTCTTATACAACCCAAATTCTTATACAAATTTCTTATAGAATACCCAAAATTTATCGAGTAAAATATTTGCTTTTTCGGATCCCAAAAAAAATTATATCTATCTGAATTGAGAATTATGTAATTTATACCGGTATTTTTACAATTGCTTCGGGATTGGAAAAAAATCGTTGAACTAGCCTATTCGAATAATAATAACGGTAGGTTAGTATGCACGTCTGCATTCTCTGTTGTGCATCTTATTACGTCCACTATTAAGTTTCTTATACTTAACTAGTCGCTTTGGTTTGCTTACGCACTCACTTTCACTCCACTATACAGTTTATGTGTAATCTAATACTAAAAACAAAATTGCTAGACAAATAACTAACTACTTAACAGTTGTTTTTGTGAAATGGTTTTAGTCTATTCTTATGCACTGTTAAGTGTTTACCTTTATCTGTCTTTACAGTACAATTAACTCCATCACAACTGACTACTTGGTACGGACCTTTATAACACGGATCTAATTTATTTCTACTTTCATTGCTAAGCATAACTAAATCACCTATATTAAATTTTGATGTTTTTGTATTACTGTCGTAATCAAGCTGGCGTTTGTCTTTGGCCCGAAGAATAATTTCTCGAGCACGCAAATGAGCTGTTTGCAATCTGTATCTTACCTCTTGGTAATATGGATCCAGATTCTACAAAGGATCAATTGAGTTCGTTGTTAACTGTTCGTTCTTAACTGTAGTAGCTTACGATTCCGGTACGTTAGATTTCTGAGCAAAAACTAGTTCAAAAGGGGTATAATTGTGGTATATGCTCGGCGTCGTATTATAACAGATACTATAGTAGCTTACCCACTCATCCCAATCTGTGTGTGAATAATTTATGTACATTGAAACGTATTCGATTAGGCCGCGATGGTTTTCTTCGCATCCTCCAATTGTCTGACTGTGATAAGCAGTAGAAAATGTTTGACATTCCTAATAATTCAGACAATTTCTATAGAATCTGGTTTTTGTACTCGGTGCCTCTGCCAGCCCTAATTTCTTTTAAAGGTCCATAAAACAGAATGAACTTTTCTAAAATTGCTCTAGCGATTGTTAAAGCTTTTTTATTAGTAGTCGGTATAACGGCGATATATTTGGTTAGTCCACCCTGAATCGTTAAAGCATAGGTATTATTACTGGATGTGGATTTGAATGGTTCAATTGTGTCGATAGTAATTATGCCAAAAGCTTTTTGTGGCGTTGGCGTTATAACCATCGGCTCCTTATGTCTAATTTTGCTCTTATCGAGTTGACATTTTGTACAGTTGTTTACATAATTTGCTACGTCACGGGACAAACCTTTCCATCTCTTCGATATTTTATTCGTAATTTCTTAAGAAGTTTTTTCTGTCTACTATGCTCTCCAGGAAGGGGACTGTCGTGAAATTGTTCTAAAAACCTATTTTTTTCTTGCCTGTTGGTTATTAATTTTGGTTCATCATATAAATTTATCTTAACTTTTCGAAATATATCTTGTCCTAGTTCTTTTAATTCATTGATTGTGCACATTTTAAATGTAGGATCATTGATATCAAAGTTATCTAGCTTAAACAAAAGTTTTTCTAATAAAGCTTTGTCATTAGTGATATTATTTTTAGATATATCTAGCTTTGCTTCACCACTAAATGTTTCTGATTTTTCCGATCTCGGTGGAACAATTAATGTATTTTCTTCCGGACTGTCATCAATTGGTATAGTTAATTCTGCTCAAGACGTTCTCATTGTTATTGTCCAGTTGGCGTAGTCTAATTGACACTGATATTTTGGAATAAAGTCTCTTTCCAATATGCTATCTGCATATATTGGAAAATGTTCATTAACTATATGGAAAACAAGCTCTATTACGTAATTGTTTATTAAAATTTTTGTATTGGTAGTTCCTATTGAACTCGTGAGACCTTCCGTTACGCCTTTGATCTTACTTATTTCTGACCTGTTTATGACCTATCTAGGATTCATTTTATTTCTTTTAAACAATGAAATATCGGCTCCCGTATCTACTAGCAAGACAATTGTTTCATTCTCAGTTATTTCGGTTTTAATTACGATAAAATTCGCAAGTGCTATGTCCATATTAAAAATATTTAGGACTCTCCCAAAGGACCAATATGGGGTTCCCGGTTCTGTTCCTAGTAGTTTCGGTTTCATAGGCTCTTACGAACCGACGTCCTCTACCTCTTCGGTAAGGTCGTCTATTCCCTCGATTCCGATAATTTTGGTTTTGCCTATTGGCATCCGAATTGTCCGCATCATTTGAATTTGAATAATTATTCGAATTATTCGAACTATTCCAATTTCTTCTACCGCGATAATTTTGCCTAGTTCTACCTGTACGTTGTTGCGTATATAAAACGGTGACATTTTTCTCGGGGTTGACATTTACAAACTTGTTAATAGCTTCCTGGCAAGTACTGAATGTACATGCCTCCATTACTAGTTTGGCTCTATCTGATCTGGAATTCTTACATAACGCTTGTATAGGAGTATTGCCCGAGTAAGTCTCAGCAACAGCCTCTGGTACGCCCTCACTTATATAGGCTCCTTTCAAGCAACAACAATTGTTGACAACAATTCAATTTTGGAAGCGTATTTAGTGGAGTCCTTAGGATTTTGCTTAAGTGCAAGTAATGTTGCTGTTAAAAGCTGAGAACTTTCATTTTTTATTCCTGATCTAATTTTATTGATAATTTGATCTAGGGTATCATTATCACCAATCAGATCTCGAGCTTTTTCCGTGATTCTCGTTTTTACCTAAGCTACAGCGTTTAATTCTTGACCTTGTGCATTAGCTGATAATAGGTTCAATGAGTCCAAAAATGATTTTAACTTGTCTGCATTACCATCAAATTCATTTGAATTTGAATTGAACAGAATTCTACTAGCCAAATTAAAAATTTCTAATTTAGTCATCGCCATGTTGCTAAATTCTTCCGATTCTTCCGATTACGAACTTTCTGACGATCCTTGTTCCAGAACCCCTTCTTTTATCGCACGGTTAATACCCTCTAGACACGAGCTAGGGACTCTATAGTTCATGCCTAGTATTTGGTATGACCTGATTCCTCTATCGCGAACTGAATTAAAAAGTTTTCTAACCACCAAAAGTTCATGTTCGCTTAAAATCGGATATACAAGAGAGGTTTTATGAATGAACTTATTATAATTAAGCAAAAGATTGTCGTGAACTTCTTTAAGAATATCTTCGGACTTTGGTACCTGTTTTTCAAGTACACCTTTTGATTCGTTCACAATAATTTGTTTGAGTTCCAAGGGTCTAGTATAAGTGTCCTCCCAGTCTTTTGTCATTTATCGTGAGGAGTTTGCGACAAAACAAAATTAAAATTATAATTAAATACCATTATACTCTACCTATTACAATATTGAATGCATATTAACATTAAAATATTTACTTGACCTAAATTTTAAATGCTTACTCTATAAATTTATCAATTAAAATTAACCCGCTAAGCATATAAAACATCTAACTAACTATACAACACGACCGCAGCAATTATTGCATAAATACAATTTTGTTTCACACAATCGACATACCAGAGCGTTGCTCGTTGGAATAATTAGATGATGAGGGGATATTTTGGGTTTGGGTGACTGCTCCTCCGTCCTTTCTGATGCCGTCACTCTGGCTGCTGTCCTCTAGGCGTCTGGGGCTTGGGACCTGAGGTACATGCTCCTGGACAAGTTCTTCTTAATACCTCGTCTATAGGTTTCACGGAACTTTTGGGCTACGAGTGCCACAACTGCACCAGTAATAATGTAGAACATTATTCTAACATCATTAGGCAGTTTGATGTCGTTCTCTTCTACGATGTACTTCGAGTTTACTACTCCGGTGTCGGTCACTTCACTATGTTTTGTATTAGATGTACCCATTTTGACATGCTTCTTTGGCATAAACTTAGTTTTTTAGCAGGATCGTCATGTAATGCCTTGAATACGGGTCGATCAATTAATACACAGTGATTAATAATACTTGGTTTATTAATATAACATCATACAATAATTGAATTGATATTGGCTTGGGTTCCTTTTATATAGTGGTACTGATTGACCACTCAGCGATATTAATGAGGTCGCACCACACTTACAACCATCGGTACTTATATATACTAGAGCATATTATTTATCATCAACCATAGACATCTTTTCAAAAGTTTTCACAGGCCAAAAGAATGGCAAACCAGATATAATAGGAATTTGTATCTTCTTCCTCTTATTCATAGCGTTTGTCCCGCCTGGCGGCAGGGTCCGCTGTGAGGATTCGTTCCATTTCTTTCGGTCTTGAGCCATATCTGGGTGTAGGGTCTAGGTGTAGTGTCTTCAGGTCATTATAGATCGTATCAACCCACCTCTGCCTTGGTCGTCCCTTGGGCCTCTTTCCAGTGACTTCTAGGGTATATGCTGACTTAACCAGCGTAAACGGCCTTCCCGCATTTTCCCCCTCCCGCCGATGGATCGGCGCCACTCCGAAACGTTTCCGTATATCAACATTGGTAACATGATCCATTCTAGTGACGCCGCCTGTCCAACTGAGCATCCTTGTCTCCATGACGCATAGCCGACGTTCCACCTCTTTTGTAGTGGGCCAACACTCGGTACCATAAAGTGCGACTGGACGGATAACAGTGCGGTAGATCTTGGATTTAAGTTGGTCTTTCATCCGGTGGTCGCATTTCAACCAAGATGCCTGCGCCCTTGCATTGACCTCGTCAATTATTCTTCCATTGTCAGAGATAGTAGATCCAAGATATTTGAATTTTGTTACACGAGGGGAACTTCTTGGGGATCTAAAGTCACAAACTCCGTCATTTTATTGAGTCGCAGGCCATATTCAGCTAATCTGTCACCCCATGTTTGTGTTTGGTGTTGGAGTTCAAGTTTGCTGTTTGCAGCTAACATGACAACATCAGCATACATAATCTTCAATCCCATGGAAGATTCTGTATGCTGCTTGTGCAGGAAAACAACTCGTCAGTTCTTTGTAGAGAAGCTGCGCCCAGTTAACAAGATATTCTGGAATTTCGTGCTCTCGGAGCGCCAACCAGATCACATCATAAGGTACCCGATCGAAGGCATTCTCCAGGTCTAGAAAAGGGAGATGCGGTGGCTTATTCTTTTGCACGATGCTTAACGACCAGCAACCTTGCTGTGTAGATTGCATCAAAACCCAGCTTGCTTCTTTGTGAGTTTTGCTATCTTGCAAATCCTTTTGTTTAGAATGCGTTCGAAGATCTTCATCGCGTGGCTCAGAAGTCTGATTGGGCGATAGTTTGAACACTCAGCAGGGCTTCCTTTCTTCTTGAAGGTTGGGACAGTGATGCTCCGCTGCCAGTCTGTTGTTATCCGACCTTCTTTTATGATCTGACTGAAGAACTGCGTTAACCATCTTGCTGCATCCCATCGTTGAGAGCGCCAAAGCTATGCTGGAATTTCATCAGGGCCGGTGGCTTTCCCCAGTTTCACTTCTTTCAGAAAAGCCTCAATTTCGGCGATCTCGACTTCCTTTATTGGTCCATCAACGGGAGAGGTGGGTGGAATTGGTGAATGGGGAAATTCCTCGGTCGACATTTTCTCGAAGTAGCTCCGCCAGCGGTCTCTCGCTTTCTCCCAGTCGACCAGCAGTTCACCTATTTCGTTATTGATACCATAAAAGCGTTGGATGTCTTCCGTTTTGCGGTACCTTGGTTTGACCAGACGGTAGATGTTCGCCTTCACGAGTGTCAAGTTTTGCGTAGAGGTCAGCGTACCGATCTGCTTTAGTTGCAGCAACTACCTTCTTCGCCTCACTACGTGCAGCTATATAGGCATTCCAACGAGATGGTGTTTTATCTTCGAGGAACTCATGGTATAGTTGTTTCTTCATGCGTACTGCCTCTTTAACGGCATGATTCCAAAACCACGCGGATTTATCTATTCTCTGTCGATCTGGTTTCGTTGATCCGAGCAATGAACGTGCAGGTTGTGCACGGACGTGAGTCCAGCTTTCTTCAACTGTGGTGACTGGAGGTACTGTGATTTTTGCAAGAACATTGGCCTCGTTCTCTTTGAATCGCCACCATTTGATTCTTTTTTTGTCTATTTCTGACTAAATATCCGGTTCTTGGAGGATTTATCCGCAGTTTACAGATGTCTGGCCGATGTTGTGTGGCAACAGTTTTATATGGAATAAATAATAATATAAAATAAATTTAGTATCTAACACATCTGTAGGATTTCGGCTTCTTACAAGGACTGTAGAATGTGATTAGGTGGGCATCACGTTTATTGAATCAAGTGTCCGTAATTACCAAATCTTGGTTTTCTGCGAAAACAAGGATTCGTTGGCCATCATAATTTTTCTTTCGAAGGCATCTTTAGTTTCTGTGCTCAGGCAGGTTTGTGGAGCATAGGCACTGAAGAAATGAATTTTTCTTCCATCTGCAACACAATCATCATAAGACGATCGTCCTATCGTTGCACCTCAGAGACAGAAACCATCATCAGAGACACCAACCATCAAATTTGGTTGATGTGCTGATGCCGACGCAGCTGGCTGTTCCACGTGAGCTGTTGTATATCAGTTTGTAACCACAGCCAATGTCATAAGACTATTGTCCGCTCCATTGTTTTTTGCACTGCACAGATGTCAATGTGCCTCTTCTCGAGTCAAGCACTTGTTTAAAGTTAGTTCCCTGTGGCGACCAGACATAGTCCGGACGTTTAACGATGCGATTCCCAATCTATGAGACAACATTTCCATAAAAACGTGACGTTGAGTTTTACGATCGGCTTGTCACAAAGCCTGTCCAAAAAAATATTTAAAAAAATTTAATTCAATAATAATAATAATAGGAATTTGTATTTGTAACTACCAAAACATACTCTGGCAATGACCGCAAAGAATCCACCCTATATTAATATAAAATTATGTAATATGCTTCCTACCGTATATAAGTATCCCATCAAAAATATAAAATGTAAAAAAGTCTCGTAACGCAGTTCTATCGCCAGAAAAAGTTGAGGTTTGTCATGTAAGACCAAGTCAGTTATTTTAGTTAGTGTGTATGGAAGCACATATTCAACTCATCATCAATCAGCTTATTGAAGTCCACTGTGGGCGTAAGCCTCCCTCAATAGTTTCCACTGTCCTCGGTCTTGTGCTGTCTGCATCCAGTTGGTACTGATGCGCTTAAAATCGTCGCACACTGGTTTGAAATCCCAAAAAAACTGGCCAAAATATAAAGGAACCGTGCAAATATCGTGATTTTTAGTCTCCTTGCATTTTTAGGTTGTTGATCACGAAACTGAATTCAAAATGGCAAACGCAATAAGGCGGATAATTTTTCGAAAAAAGCATTCAATTTTGTTGAAAGTCGACATTTAGCGGATGTGCGGAATATGGCGGATAATTTTTAGAAAAAAAGCATTCAATTTTGTTGAAACTCGGGATTCTGGGGTTTTTGAGGTCACTGACAACGAAATTAAAATTACTTTTTTGGGAAAACTAAAAATACTTTTTTGGGAAAATTAAAAATACTTTTTTGGGAAAATTATCCACCTTTTTTTGGCCGCCATTTAGAATTTTAAAATTTTAGATTTAGTTTCGTGATCGGTGACATTTACAGCCGATAAATCTCAACAAATATGAATGCTTTTTTCAAAAAATTATCCGCCATATTGCGTCCGCCATTTTGACTTTCGAAATTTTGATTTAAGTTTCGTGATCAGCGACCTCAAGAATGCAAGGAGACCAAAAATTACGATATTTTCCTTCGTATTTACTATAAACAATATTTCATACGCAAAAATTACGAAAAACTGCAGAAAGTGTTCTGAAGAAATATCAGAGCAACAATTTGAATTTGGTTTAAGAGTCTGGGTCGGCCAGGGTTTTGACTTATTGCTATATTTACCAAAACGTTATCAAGAAAAATTACACTCATTTCATTAATTATATACTATATCATACATCGTTAATAATAATTTCTAGAAACACATTCAAATTGTTCTTACTATCTAGAGAAGAATCCATTTTTCAGAATCCAAATTCGTTAAGTCTTCCCGATTCTACGACCGTTTGAACTTCGTGTTACTTACGACGAGCAACGAGCAAATAAAGCGGAAGATGCGGGTTCACGATTATAATATATACTAGAATACCGCTAATGGTCATAATACATACTAGATGTACCAATGCAACTATTCCAACCATTAAAAGTCTCTAGAAAAAAAATATTTTTTTTCCACTTTTGGCCAGCTTTTTGGGATTTCTGACCACTGTGCGTCGGTCCATCTGGTGGGGGTCCTCTATTTCTGAAGGCTTCCGATCTGGGCCTCCATTCAAGGATTCGTCTTGTCCACCTGTTATCAGCAGATCTTGCAATGTGTCCCGCCCAGTTCCATTTAAGTACAGTTATTCTCTCTACGGCGTCTGCAACATCGCTAGTTGCATAACTCTTTTCTTCATTGTCCGTTTAGTCAGTGTTAGGGTTTCGGCTCCGTAGGTAAGGACTGGAAGGTTGAAAACCTTTCTCTTTAGGCAGTTAGGCAACTCTGCCTTGTACACATATTTGCAAATCGCATATGCAGTCCATGCGAGCCCTATTCTTCGAAGAATTTCTAGGGTCTGATTATCTCTTCCAATGGAAATCTCGTGTCCGACGTATTTAAAGGATGTAGTTTCTTCCACCCCTGATACCGTCAATGTATATGCCCTCACCGAGCACAAGGTTTATCATGATCTTGGATTTGCGGAAATTTATTTTTCCTACTTTCTTTGTCCTACTTTATTTGACTGTTCATTAAGATTTATTAACATTGAGATGGCGTCATACAATCGTTCGGCTATGAGGACTATATCGTCGGCAAATCTTAGATGATTGAGTGTTTCACCGTTTATATTCACACCTAAGTTGTCCCAGCTTGTTTGTTTGAACATGTACTGGAGAACAGTATTGAAAAGTTTTGCTGAGATGGTGTCACCCTGACGTACGCCTCTTTCAATATTGAACTTGTCAGTGTTGTCGTGGTGTCTGACACATGCAGTAGCATTCTCATACATATTTCTGATAACTGTCGAGTACCGATAATCTATTCTGCAGTCTGATAGAGCCTTCAGCATTGAATGTTGGTCTACTGAATCGATTGCTTTCTCATAATCTACGTCTAGATAAGTACTAGAGGTTTATTATACTCCACACATTTCTCAGTAAGGTTCTTCAAAACCCGTTCCGTAGCCTGCTCGAAAACCAGCTTGTTTTCTTGTCTAATACAAATCTAATTTGTGGCATAGTCTTTTCGTAATTATTTTAGTAAAGAGCTTGTATACGTGTGACAGGAGACTTTTTGTGTAATAATATTATAACTGCATTGCTCCATTCAGAGGGCGTAGTTCCTTTTGAGAGGCATGCATTAAAAAGAGTTTTCATAGCCTGCAGCAGCTTGTTCCCTCCCATTTTAATTGCTTTGATAAATAATCCATTCTCTCCTGGGGTCTTGTTCTTTTTCATCTCGGAAAGGGCTCAATTTATTTCGCTTTGATCTCTGGGATATCTTTCGACCCTTGGTTCAGAACTTTAATCATTTTGTCGACAGGTATTCCTTCTGTTTGGTTTTTATACAATTCGGCATAAAAAGTCTCTACTATCTTAAGGATCTCTTCTCTGTTTGTTTTCACATTGCCTGTTTGTCCCTCAGATTGCAGATATCCTTCTTGCCTTGTGACAATTTTTTCTTGAGTTTTTTTGGGCCTTTGTTTTCCTTATGATCTTATTTATATTCTCCTAAATAAATCTTCCTACGTCGTTTCTCACAGCTTTTGAATTTTCTTTATCGAGATCTCGTAGTTGCGCATAATTCTCATCATATTTATGTCTTAGTTCATTTCTCTTTTTCATAAAGCTCTTTAGTATTCTGACAGATCTTCTCATCTTTGGTTTTACTTCATGAGCAGTGTGCCTTCTCAGCCGATTTGATGCTATTTTCTATGGATGCGTTTAGTTCCTCGATGTCGATATCTTCATCTTCTGAATATTCAATCTCGCCTAGTACTTTATTTTGGTCACCTATCAGCTATTTTAATTTGGTAAGCCTCCGAGTTCTCAGGAGGTACCCATTTGTTGCACTTAGTTTTAGACATGAGTTTTATTCTTTCCTTTTTTATGTTTAGGGCTACTTTTGCTCTGATTATTCGGTGATTGCTGCCAGTTGTGAAGTTATTCAGTACTGAGAGGTCTTGGACTATTTTCCTGTGGTTCGTGAAGCAATAGTCTATTTCGTTTTTGTGTTTACCACCCGGGCTTATCTAGGTCCATTTGTTTTGCGTTTTTTTTCACCGAAGAAAGAGTTTAGAGCCAATAGTTTGTGTCTGTTGTATGTAGTTCAACAGTATACATCCTCTCTCGTTGCGTTCTCTATAACCATGATCTCGAAAGAACTTTCTGCTTCATCTTGTTTTCTCCCAAGTTTTGCATTAAATTCACCCATAATAATGGTGTAGTGAGTTGGACTGTCGTGCAAAACGGTTTAGGTCTTCATAGAAAACTTCAATATCCTTCTCATCCGAATCGGATGTTGGTCCGTAAGCCTGTATTATTCTTAAACGATATCTCGTGTTTAGTTTAAACGTTAAGGTAATGACTCTTGAGCTGATACTTTTGATCTCCTTTATGTTTGCAAGGTGTCTCTTGTGCACGATGAAGCCTACACCTCCCTCGGATATTTCTTCCAATCCCTTGTAGTAGAATAAGTTTCCGGACCTTATAGTGACCTGATTTTCTCCTCTTCTCCTGACCTCGCTAGGACCTACGACATCCCACCTGATTTTTTGCAGTTCTTCCTCCAGTTGTATCATCCTCTCATCTGAGAGCAGCATTCTGATATTATAGGAACATATTCGTAACAGAGGTTTTGCTTTGTAAATTTGTGGTTTAACTAGCAAATTTTTGCCCTCCCCAGATTCCATAGGGCAGCCCTCCTTGGAGGGGTGGGATTTTCCCACCTAGGGACCATATCCTTCGTTTTCGATATTCGCCATTTTACTTCTTAGGGGGGATTTTAGCCATAATCTTTCACGCTGGCCAAACGGGTTGGAAAATGGCAAAGAAAGAGGGAGTTACATTTCCTTAATTCCCGTGGTAACAGTTATACCGCTATGACTCGGTCGTCAGAGCCTCGTCTGTTTTTTAGCAGAGTGTACCGGATGCCGCAAGGCAAACATCACGCGTGCAGGTCAGGTTGACACTTGACAGGCTTTATTTACCTTTCTATACCCTCATCGCTTACACTCCTCCCTTTCTAGGTAGCTATTCAACTACTTTGTTATAAATTGTTAACTAATCAATTACCTATCAACATTTATAGTGACCGTATCAATATTAGAGACCTTTATTTCTATTATAATTATAATGGCAATTGCATGGCAAAACATGCAAACATATTCTACTAATTAATATACTTTATTCTTAGGTTTACTGGTGTCTTTGATACTATGTTTTTCGTTGGTACAGGTACCAACTATACTCTCTTTTTTATTATCACCTGTTACCTAAGCAAAAATATTTTGTATTTGATCCTACGAAATGTGTATTTACTGAAATAAACTTATTATTATTATTACTGTTTAGATTTACTTAGTAATCGAATTAGTAGATTATTCTTTTATGATTACGTTGCCGTGCAATTGCAATGTCATTATAATTATAATAGAAATAAAGGTGTCTAATATTAATACGGTCACTATAAATGTTCATAGGTAATTAGATTTATAACAATTTATAACAAAGTAGTTGAATAGGTGCCTCCATACACACTAACTAAAATAACTGACTTGGTCTTTCATGAGATCCCACAACTTTTTGCACCGAAAGAACTCCTTACGAGACTTGTCATTTTTTACATTTTATGTTTTTGATGGGATCTCATTTCTTTTTGTAGGTCATGTTCCTTTTTTTTTCTCAAGTAATATACCGTGTCCGCTATCTACTGATTTTCTTAAAGCCCACTCTCTGTCTGTATTTTAAAGTTAGCAACCATACGTACAAGCGCGATGCGTTAGTTGAATATTATAGGCTAAAGGCTAACTAAAATTCAAAATGTGTAGTTTGTAAGATTGCTAGAAGTATCTTAGAATTTCGATAATCGGTGACAAAATTAAGAAATTTTTAAATAATCATTATTTTTCATTTAATAGATAATGAAATTTCGGGTTTTTCAATTTTTTCTTTCCTTTATAGGCTAAAGGCTAAATAAAATTAAAAATTTGGAGTTTGTAAGATTGCTAGAAGTACATTAGACTTTTCATGATCGGTAACAAAATTAGGAAATTTGTAATAATCATTATTTGTCTTTTAATAGATAATGCAATTTCGGGATTTCTATTTTTTTCTTCCGTTATAGGCCAAAGGCTAACTAAAATTAAAAGTTTGAAGTTTGTAAGATTGCTAGAAGTACCTTAGAATTTTGATGATCAGTGATAAAATTAAGAAATTTTTAAATAATTATTATTTTTCATTTAATCGATAATCAAATTTCGGATTTTTTTATTTTTTCCTTCCGTTATAGGCAAAGGCTAACTAAAATTCAAAATTTGAACTTTGTAAAATTGCTAAAAGTAGGTTAGATTTATAATCTACATTAGAGTTTTTACTCCATAGATATTTAAAACTGTTAATGGTTAATCTGATGTCTTGCATTCGAGATAAATGTCTTAAAAACATGAAACTTCTTTTTCTCATTACGTTTGACATATTTTCTATATTTTCGTATAACTCAGCATTCCTTCGTAATTTCCAACTTTCTGCTGTGTTTGTGGTTGTAATATTTTCCTTATATTTCGCCTTTCAAGTACTTCTAGCTTATAGTACTAGCGAGTACTAGCTCAAGTACTTCTAGTTTAGTGCTAGACATTTACTTGCATAAAGCTTCACTTCTTCTTCTTCTTAGCGAATGGGTCGCTTAGAACAAAGCGAAATAAACACTTGCTAGCCTTCCTGTTGGCCTAGTATTCCTTCATGCGCAACGATTTGGTCTGTTTTCGTTGCTCTGGCCACTGATGTTGTGTGGTCTTCTTCTCTTCTTCATCGAAACCCCGTGTTTGGGTGGTTTTCCTGATTTCATTCCGGTCACGTAAGTTTGGTGATCCTAATTCCTTCAAGTAGCCTTGCTTTTTAAGAGAGCTTTGTTTATTTTATGTGTCAGTCTGTTCGGGTGCATCCTTTCTATGCGTCCAATGAATTGGATTCTTCGTATTCGCATTGAGTCTGTGATTTAGGGATTTTTTTTATATATTTCTGAGTTAGGTTTTGGATAATGTACACAACCTTTTGTTCTCGACATAAGGATTTTCCTGATTATTTTACGTTCTTTCACTTCCATTTGGTGTGTTAGTATTTTGTGTTGGAGATTGAGTGTCTCTGAAGCATAGAGAGCTTCAGGTTTGATTAAAATTCTATAGTGTCGGATTTTACAGTTTCAGGAGAGACTCTTTTTGTTGTATATATTTGTTGTAGACTGAAAAGCAGTCTCCATTTTCTGAAGGCTTGAATCAATTGATTTCTTTTCGTTACAGTTTGCTGTAATCCATTCATCTAAATATTTAAATTAGTGCCATGTCGTCAGCAAAAGCTAAGCAGTCTAATTTTACCCCTTTCAGTTTTGGACCCAGTCAGTGTGTTGGTGCACCAGCTATTCTCCATTCCCGTACAGCTTTCTCAAGCACACAATTGAAGAGCAACAGGGATAGTCCATCGCTTTGTCGTACTCCTGTGACTATTTCAAATTCTGTGCTCAGTTCTACCATAAATTTCACCTTTTATTTAGTCTCCGTGAGTGTTTCTTTGATAATATTTGTTGTCTTCCGATCAAGTCCAAATTCTGCTAATACTATAAAAAGTGATTCTCTGCCTATACTAGCGTATGCTTTCTTAAAGTAGACGAATGTGATGACATAATTCTTGTTTGATGAACTGAGGAAATATTTCATACAGTTCTTTAGATTTATAATTTGCCCAACGCATGATCGTCCTTTTCTAAATCCTCCCTGGTATTCGCCGATTTCTGGATCCAGTTGAGTTTCAGCACGGTTCAAGAGCTCTGGACAGAATTTTATAGGCTATTGAAAGTAGTGAAATTCCTCAATAATTGTTGGGTTCTGTCTTGCTTAGTTTGTTATACAGTGGATGTATGATTGCCATTTTCCATTCTGCAGGGATTTTTTAAGTTCGCCAGATTTCATCCATAATTTCTTTCAGTTTTGTTTTGAGATTTTCTCCTACATTTTTCAATAGTTCTGCAGTGATTTGATCGTCTCCTGATGCTTTGTCATTTTTTCAAAGAGTGAATTATCTCTTTAATTTCCTGTATACTCGGTTGTTCTGAGTCTGGGTTTCGTAGTGCTTGGTAAAATTTTAGTTTGTTTTGTGGTTTTTCAAAATTCATTAATTTGGAAAAGTATTTCCCAAGGATTTCACAGTTTTCAGCGTCGTTATGAGCAATTTCTTCGACTTCATTTTTGAATTGGAGTGATGGAGGAGAAAACTTGGTTAATTTTTGTTTGAGTGTTATGTAGCAAATTCGTGAATTGTTTTTCCCGAAGTAAGATTCTTCTTCTTCTTCTTTCGAATAGGCCAACTTTGGACCTCGCTTGTTCAACTGTTGGGCATTGACCTTTGTCCAGTATTGTCGCATCTTCTGCCGGTGTAACTCCTTTCTCTCTTCTGTCCAGGGCATACCTTTCCTTCGAGGTTTTTCCTGAAATGTTTTCCTGATGAGATCTGTTATTCCCAGTTCTTTAATATCCTTCTCGGTCTCTATCAACCAAGTGCTACGAAGCTTCTTGTTTTGCCAGAAGGTGAACAGACGATTGGTTAGTAGGTTTGGAGGCAATATTGCAACGTGGCCATAGAAAGCTACCCTTCTTTTCCTTGCACAGCCAGAGAGCATCTCAATATGTTCGTAGAGCTCAGAGTTATGCCGCCTTCGGAATTCCCCATCTTCCTTTACCGGGCCTAGGATCTTCCTGAGGATTCTCCTCTCTCTGATTTCCAATTTCTCTATTAGACCCCTTCGGTTCAAGGAAAGATACTCCATGACATACAGGGCTTCTGGTCGTAAGACTGATGTGTAGTGCTTAAGTTGCACGTTGCGTGACAGGCATTTCTTATTGTAAGTGTTCTTAGTCAGCCGATAGGGTAGTTCTAGTAACTTGCTGACTCTCTTGGATAATGATGCTCTTTCTGATAAGTTGGGTTCAATCCATTCGCCGAGGTACTTACATTTCTCAGTCCTCTTGATGTTTCCCTGTTCTAGTAACATCTCTCTGTTTGCTTCTATAATGTTGGTGAAGAATTCTGTTTTCTCCAGCGACACTTGAAGACCCACTTTGGCAGCCTATTTTCTGAGGCAGTTTACCAGCATTGTTGCCATCTCAAGAGAATCAGCAAACAGTGCCATGTCATCTGCAAAGGCCAAGCAATCTACAACAAGTCCATCGTTTTACGTCCAAGGTAGATACCACTCTGAGCACCCAAATTGTTCAGTTCCTTGCGCCATTCTCTAATAACCTTTTCAAGGACACAGTTGAAGAGAAGTGGGGAAACTCTATGTCCTTGTCTCGCTCCAGTTTTTTTTTCGTAGCTTTCTGAAATCTCGCCTCTAAATTTAACTTTAAAATGGGTGTTGGTCAAAGTTTCTAGGATAAGTCTGCGGGTTTTGTTTTCTAGTGCTAGTTCCTGGAGTACTTTGTTAAGCGTTTCTCTATAAATGGAATCGTAGGCCTTCCTAAAATCATCAAAGGTGACGACCACCTTGCGGTTTCTCATCTTGGAGTATGCAAATACAGTTTTAAGATTGAGGATCTGTTCAACACAGGATCGGGTTTTCCTGAAGCCCCCCTGGTATACTCCCAGTTGACAATCCAACTGATTTTTTGCCCTTGTTTATAACGCCTTCGAGAGAATCTTGTATGTTACCGGGACGAGAGAAGTTCCACGGTAGTTGTTTAGATCAGTAAAATCTCCCTTTTTGTGAAGCGGATGGATCAGAGCAGATTTCCAATCGGGTGGTAATTTCTCTGTTTCCCAGATGTCCTGGATGATCTCGGTTAGCTTGCGAACGGCATTGTTTCCAGCACCTTTCTACAGTTCAGCAACGATAGAGTCCTCTCCAGCTGCCTTATTATTCTTAAAAAGTTGAATGATTTGGCGAACTTCTTCCAATGAAGTGGGAAGCGAGTCCGGGGTTGGGGTGCTTTGTTTATAGTCAAAGTCTTTGCTGGGTGGGTCACAGTTGAGTAGATTTTTAAAGTACTGAGCCAAAAGGTGGCAGTTGTCCTTGTCGTTATAAGCCAGTTTTCCTTGTGAGTCTTTGAAGTGGAGGCTTGGCGGAGCGTATTTTCTGAGTGCCTGATTAAAAGAAATCTCTGGAATTATTCTTAGCAAAGCTCTCTTCGATTTGGGTTAGTTGGTTTTGTGAGAAGGTTCGTTTGGTTCCTCGTAATATCTTGGCTGCAACCTTTCTTTGTTCCAAAAATGTATGCCAATTTTCCTTGGTCTTTTTAGAATTCCACTTCACCCAGGCTATCTGTCTTTGGGCTATTGCATTGTCACAGTCTTCAGTCCATCACGGATACTTCCTTCTTCCAGCGAGAGGGGCGAGTTCATTGGCCGCCTTGACAAGAGTCTCCTTCAATTGGTCCCAGTTATTTAGGTCTGTGTTGTTCAGTCTCTGACTTACTTCTTGACTGTTCTTGATTTGCTCGACGTCAAATCTTACCATTTTGAAGGTTCTGTGTAATCTAGTGTTTCTAGGCTGGAGTCTTATTTTGATCTTTGAGAGGTAGTGGTCTGAGTCCAGATTGACGCTTCATAGTACCTTCACGTTTTGTATTTTCTTTTGAGATTTTCGGGAAATGGCCACATGATCTATCTGGAAGTCACCCAGGTGGGTATTAGGCGAAATCCACTTGCTTCCTTGGCAAGTGTTTGAAGGCTGTAGACTTCATGATCAACCCAAAAGTCCTACACAGAACCACCAATCGTTCTCCGTTGCGGTTGGTTCGCTTATGCGCCGGATAATTGTCCACTATGTTTCTGTATTTTTTCTCTATTCCCAATTAAGCATTGAAGTCACCAAGCAGTATAACGGTGTGCCTCTCTGGAAGTTTAGAGATAATATCTTGTAAGCCTTCCCAGAATTTATCAGTTCTGTCTGGATTGCATCTGTTGTCCTGGTTGATTGGGGCATGTACATTGACTATACTGCAGCCCTTATTTGCGCATTTGAGAGAGAGGATGGATACACGACTACTCGGGGAGGTAAAGTCGGTGACTGAATCTAGTACTCTGTGACTGATTATAAATCCTTTACCTAGGAGGGGTACGTTCTACATTACCCGCTGAGCCACTTTTCCTTTGAGGATTCTGTAGCTTTGGGACTCGATGTCATGTTCGTCCGTAAATCTGGTTTCCTGTACTTGCTGTCAGTATTATGTTTTGTCGGGTTAGTGAATCAGTCAAATGTTTCAGTTTACCCACTTTTAGCAGTGAGTTGGCATTAAATGTTGCGAAGAAGCTTTGCCGTCTTGGTCAGAGCTTAAGTCCGGTGATTTTAGGATGCTCCGACTCATCCTTAAAGCATATTTGTGCGGACTCCCCAGAATCCGAAGGTTAATTCGATTTAGAATTCGAAGCTAACGTCACCAAAGGTGACGGTGGATTAGTTACCAACTGGAGTAGTGCATTTAGCGAGATTTTCCTTCATGCTCAGTTGTAAAATTCTATTTATTGTAATTTTGCGTCCTTCCCGAAGTAAGATTTTATTTATTGAGATTTAGTGACCGTTTTTCTGACGTCCTTTAGGTCCTGCCAAGTTTTTGGGTATTTGTTGCATGAAAAAAACCATGACTTGCTTCACTGCTGTATTATAATGCCTTAGTTTTGCATTTTTGGATAGGCATTTCTTATTGTAGAATTCTTTGGTGATATCATATGCTCTACTCATTTTTTGTAACGTTTCTTCTATTGCAGATTTTTCTAAAGCATTTTATTGGATTAGCTCTCTTAGACATTTGATTTTTTTATCTTCTCTATTTGGCCATTATCTGTATTCAGGAATTTTGGAGCATCTTTAATGTCCGGTAAAAAAAAATATTTTTTTATGTAGAAATGCAGAAATTCTTACGCCAGTTGGCCTGCACATTTCTTCCAAAAGATTTTTTTGTGTTATAACAGTTTTCACATTTTCGGAAAGTATAGCAAAGTCATCTGCAAATGCAAGACAATTTATTTAGATCTTTTTGCTTCCTCATTCTAGTGTTATCGGCGAAAGGTGTTCAATAAGTTTTTCGTTCCCCCTTCTTACTGCTTTCTCTACACAATTAAAAAGAATTGGGGATAAGCCAACAGCTTGTCGTACACCTGTTTTATTTTGAAAGGCTGCGAAATTTCTCCCATACATTTTACTCTACAGACCGTATCTGTAAGCGTGACAGATAAACTATAGATAAAATAATTCGAGAATTTGTCATAGAGTCTAAACTGGCAAACCTAATACGTGAAGTATTAGGTTTGCCAGTTTAGACTCTATGACAAATTCTCGAATTATTTTATCCATAGTTTATCTGTCAACAGAATCAAAGGCCTTTTTGAAATCTTCAAACATTACTACTATGTCCTTGGAATTAAGTAATCTATGGCGAATTACTGACTTAAGATTAAATATTTGTTCAGAACATGAACTTCCTTTCATACCACCTTGATATTCACCTAAATGACTGTCTAGTGTTGTTTCTATTCTTTTTAATAAAATCTTGGAGAATATTTTATATGCTACTGAGAGTAAAGAGATCCCCCTGTAGTTGTTTAAATCCTGTTTATTACCTTTTTGTGGAGTGGATGTATCAAGGCAACCTTTCCAGATTTCTTCGTTTATTTTCTTTATTATATTTATTTATTTTTTCTTGTCTCACACATTTCATTAAGCATATTTTTATACTACTTCTTTTATATTGAAATTTCATTTGATTTGACTGGACCAGAAAATACCAGATAGGCCAGACTAGACAGAGACGACTGGACCTACAAGGCTGGACAGACAAGACTGGACAGACAAGACTGGACAGACGAGACTTTTTTCTCTTTTTATTTTAACCCTGAGCACCCTGGGACAGCTTGTAGCATTTACATTCAGGGTGTCAGTTGTCATTATAATTATACTATCATATATATTTCATATATATATCATATATATTTAAATACAATAAAATTAATTTACAATAAAATATGTTAAATATGTTTGTGTCTTCTATCGCAGTACATGGTAGCTGAGATTAGTGGCTGTTTATGATTATTTATAGATTAAGATTATTTTCCTCTTTTTTCAAAGACGTTCATCAGCTTCTTTTTGGGTTAGGATCTTGTTGATCATTCCGTTTATAGTGTCCCAGTCTTCTTGTGATTGTAGCTTTTGTTCAATTGTATTCTTTGGATTAAGGTTGTCTATTACTACATCCTTGTATTCTTTGTCTCATCTCGGCCATTCGTATAGCGCATGCCATACGTTGTCTAGTTGTCCGCAGTATATATAGTCTGGATCTGATGCCCTCCCGATGTTGTGAAGGAATTCCTTAAAGCACCCATGGCCCGTGAGTATTTGGGTTAGGTGGCAGTTTATTTCCCAGATTTTCGTCGGTGACAAGTCGCTGTATTGGGGATGAGTATCCTTGTCCACTCGCCTTTTGGTTTCATATTTCACGCTTCCTGCCATTCCCTTAAGCGGTTATCGTTTGCCTTCTTTCTTGTTATGTCGTCTTTGGAAACATACTGTAAGTTATTTCCTTAGCCAAATTTGCAGGTGGATTGGCGGAATGCCTGAAATAATTAACACTGCATCTCTGGACACTGTCCGATAGGCACTTCATACCCGCAGAGCTAGTTTTTCAATATTGTTTCTATTAGTGGCTTCCGCCCAGATAGGGGCACCGTATAACATCGCAGACTGGGCAACTGCGCTGAGCAACCTGCGTTTGGTGCTCGTAGGCCCTCCAACATTGGGCATAAGGTTTTCGAGGGCAGACGTGGTTTTTATTGGTCGCTCTGCTGCCATTTTAAAGAGCTCTTTAAAAGACTATTATTTGCCGATTATAATTCCTAGATATTTGATGTGTGGTTTATGTATGATTTCTAAATCCAGTACTTGGAAGGAGATGTGTGCAACTTTTCTGTATTCCGTCAACAGAACTGCTTCATTTTTTTCTGGTGTTATGTGCAGTGATTTTAACTCCATCCAACAGACAATTTGTTTGATTGCTTGATTGGCCCTTAGCATGATACCCTTTTCTGTTCTAGTACTTTACCAGCTACGTCTAGTACACATAAAGGGAGATAGGAAGAAGGTTCGCCTATTGGCTTGTTCCCTTATTTAATGAGAACTAGCTTCGCTTGTTTCCATCTACTTGGAAAGTTGCCAGTTAGAAGGTTTTCAATTAAGAGTTTCAGTACTAGTTCTGGGGAGGCTTTCACCAATAGTTTGACGGCTTTGGGAGACAGACCATCTGGACCAGTCGCTCTTTTGTTTTTAGGCGCTTGCTTGCCGCGATTAGTTCTTCCTCGGTGAATAGCGGAATTTATACGACTTTCGGTTGCTTCCAGCTTGGTTAGGATGAGTAGGGAATAATTTCTTAGCTATCTCTTCATTGTGTCTTCATCGATGTTTTTGCAGAGCTTTTCGCAGTGTATTTTTGGGCTATACTTGAAGCTTATTTCCCTTCGAAGTTCCATTTGAGCTTTGTGATATAGTTGTTTTATCTCCTCTAGGCTTTCAACGTATTCTGTCTCTTTCAAATGTAGCCCTATTTCCATTGTTTTGCAGGTAGAGATCGAGTTCTGCAGCCCATTCCATTATAACATCACTTGAGCGATCCATGTTTAGGCAACCCCAGTCCCCAGTATAGCGATTTTGCATTAAAATCACCCTGTGACCCTTCATAATTCAAATTGTGCAATAAGGCACATTCATGCAGTTGTTTGCATTGTGGCCTTCTTGCCCACAATTGAAGTGTAGATTTTCTTTCTTTTGTCCGTTACATGTGCTGCCATAATGTCCTGCTTTCCAGCATCTATGGCATCTCTCCAGTTCGATTCTGTTCATTACTCTGCATTGTACCCAGCTAATTTTTAGCCAGCCTTTCTCTATTAGTTCTTTTGCTTGTTTCTCTGGAAGTGAAACAGTCGGCACTTGGGTCTTTCCATACGCTGGTCTAACATTTTTTTATTATCACTTGGTATTTGCTAATTTCAATTGTGTTTTGTAGTGCACTTTTCTGGAGTATTTCGTTCTTAGTGGTCACTGAGTCTAGATCCCATATGTTTATAGTTATGTTTGTGTTTTTGTACGGATCTCAATGTCTGTCAGTTTCTGTTTAATTGTTTCCTTGAGGTTTTCAGCCTCTCCTTCCTTCAATTCCAGAAGTAATTCTGTTTTTCTCGTCTGGCACGAACCATACTAAGTTCCACTCATGGGAGGCTAGTAGCATGTTTCCATATCCTTATTGCACTTTCCTAAAGCCTGCAGAGGGGCCAATCCATTGAAGCTATTAGTTGAAACTCCTCATGTGAATTTCCCATCTCTATCTCGTTTATTAGTTTCTTCAAGTCTTTCTCTTCAGCCGTTTCTAGAGAACTTATAACGGTTTGCGTACTGATTTTCTTCTTTATTTTTGTACTACTATCTGTGGCCCCAGCTGTTCTGTAATTTTCATCTGTTGTTTATCATATATTTTTCCTATAGACTCTGTGAAGGTTCATAGTTGGTAAGCCATCCCAGTTCTTGAGTTTCTGAATTGACTTTTCTTATTATAAGACCAAGATCTATGCCGGTCTCTATATTCTGTTCGGTCCTGTTTGTATCGCCTGTTTTCCTCTTCGCAATATTTTCTCTTGGGGAGACGTCAACCATTTGGGAGGACATTGGTATCGTTTTATTTTCATTGACTCCGCTGAAGGGGGCTGATCTTTCTCCTTGCTTTTGTATGCTGCTCTTTCCTCTCTGGCACCCTTCTTCTCTGGGGGTTCTTTTTATAGCTCCTCTTCTTTGAAAAGTGTCTGCTCCTGCTTCCTCGTTTACCAGCACTTTTTCAGGGTTTCCTCTGTTCATTGTCTTAGGGAGTGGCAAATTAAAGGTTGATAGGAGGAATTTGGCTTATTGGGACATCACGGTTTTTGTTAGAAATCTTAAAGTGGACCAGACTTCCAGGAATTTCTCGTGGCTGTTTACAAAATTTATTTCGCTTCGTGGTGATTTGAACACGGAGGCGCACAACCGAATATTTTATAGTCACTCCACGGTATGCGATAGTCTACTTACAGGTTGTACGAAAACGTGGGGTAAAAGGTTTATTAACTAAATAAAAGGGAAAAACAAAAAAAGTATAAGCGCACGTATGCACGTCTTTCCATCGCAGCGAGACAGACTAGACTGGACAGACAAGACTGGCCAGAGAAAACTGTCTATACAAGACTGAAGGCAGAGTTAGATCAAATCCTCTGACAGTTAACATGAAAATCCCCCAAGGCAGGATCTTAGGGCCTCTTCTATTTACACTATACATTAATGAACTGCCTCTAAAACATAATAACCTCTAAAAAATAATTCCTCTAAAATGGTTATGTATGCAGATGACACTACCCTGATATCAGCAAATAAGTCAGTTAAGGATATTGAACCTAACGTCATATCAACAATCACAACAATTACAACATGGTTCAACCGAAACAGAATGGTTTTAAACAATACGAAGTACAACCTATTATTATTCAAAACTAAAAAAGATAATCGCATATATAATAATACAATATCTTTGAATGATAGCACTATAATAGTTCAACATGACGGAAGACTACTTGGATTATATATTAACGACATACTCGACTGGACAACCCACATATTAAATCTAACTAAGCGACTAAATAAGGGACTTTATGCTCTTAGAACCCTAACACGATACTTAAACCAGGATGTATTAAAAAGGGTTTACTTTGCTAATTTTCACAACCACTTAAGGTTTGGTATCATGTTCTGGGGGCGCGGTACACTAGTTAGCGATGTCTTCAAGATCCAAAAGGAGCACTAAGAACAATATAAAATTTAGGCTACACTACTACACAGAAACATGCAAACATGTCTTTAAAACAGCTAATATGTTAACGGTCAGCGGCACGTATGTGTATGAATCTTCATTATTTTTGGTCAAGAATAAATCGTTATTGGAAGAACATCAGTTCCATCCACTGAAATATATACTAACTAGAACGAGCGGTGGCCTCTAAGCTTGTGCGGGCCGAGAGGTTCCAAGGGGATCCCTTCATCCTTGTCTAGCCAACAGTGAATTCGAGAGTGGGAGGATGTGATACAGTCAGAGCAAAAATCTAGTTGTATTGAGTTGTATTAAGAAAGAGAGTGAGATCGTTCAATCGGTGAGCATATTAAAAACCGAAGTTTATATATTTTAATGAAGTTGTTTTCTAAAGGACAATGGTAAAATACTGTTGTATTTGCAAGATAAAATGACGTCGGAGACACAATTAGTTTTCCTTTTGGACTGTACTAGACGAAGACACAGCGATACGAGAGACACCTTGTGATGCTCTCTCTCGGCCCGCATAAGACTATACGCAGCGCTCGTTCCAGTTAGTATATATTTCAGTGATTCCATCACACAAAAGAGACAAGAAGTAAAAATACAACTTACCTAAAAATACAGAAGCTAACCCTGACAGAAAAGTTACCACCATACAGCAATATATACTTATTTAACAAGCTACAACTATATATAAAATCGTTAAGCAAATTTAACGAGTTTTGGAAGGAGCTCAAACGCCTTCTCATAGAAATTGAACCATACTCGCTTCAAAAATTTTATACTAGAATAGAATCCTACAAAAGTTAAGAACAGTTTGACAAATTCCATGTTAGCCTACAAATGTAACATGTATTATTTATAATATACACACTTTCTCTGTACGTTTAAATAATGGAATCAAATATTTGATATAAAAATATTTGAAATATTTGACTGGACAGACAAGACTGGACAAACAAGACCGCACAGACAAGACTGGACAGACAATACCAGACAGGCAAGACGAGACAGATAAGACTGAACATGGATGCCTTGTGGACAGTGTCATGCACACGATGTTCGAATGTGATAGATGGACCCCAGAGAGAGACAAATTGACAGCTACGACGCACACCAAACTAGACGCGAAAACTTTAGTCCAAGAAATGCTAACGTCTCAAGAATTCTGGTTGGCAACGGATTCAATGACAAGGGCAATATTAAAAACAAAGGAAGAAGACGAACGGATGAGACAGACATACAAAGAAAAACTCCTGAACCCCTATGATGATACCCCATCACCATGTGTGGAAGGGGGATGTAAGATGATGTTATGCATCCTAATGTTATGCGAGGAGCAGTCCCGGAATGTGTGGGTTCCAGGGGGACCACTTGTTCAAGTTAACAAAAGTGCTTGCTGCGCCCTAAAGGAAGGTCTTAGATGCATCCGATGATGCCTTGGACGGAAACCTAGGGGCTACGAACGAAAACCCTGTGGCCAAGGCTACTATGGTAGGCATCCAAAATATTATCGATACCGTGGGGAATTTCCAGAAAGTGGTAGATAATAATATGAACACCAAAAAGGAAATCAAGTACCTAGTGACAAAATTAACAAGACACACGGATGTACTACGCAGCAAAGAGACAACAAATTGGCTTCACAATTCAAAACACCAACCAAAGTGGAAGACTCAAAAGAAGGAGATCGAGGCGCAATTTGAACGTACGAGCGAACCAAGAAAACAGGCAACTGAAGGACAACTTGGAGGAATCAAGGAGAGACATTAGTCTCCTGACCGCCAGGGTGGAAGAGCTCGCGATGGCGGTCACAATGTCGGGTGAGAATAAGGAAACCAATGGAGTCGAGCAAAATAATAGAAAATCAACGAAGAGCAGGTCCAGGAAATAAATACTTTAGAGGAGTATCTTGAAATAGCCGCTGCAGAATGGGAGGATGAATGTTATAAGAGAATATAAATAGTAGAGGGGAATCCATTCATGGCCACGAAGAACACTTATCTCGTAGTGTGGGTGTCAAAAAACGACGATATGGACAAGGGACTCCAAAGCATGTTCAAAGAAAGATTTCCCGAGCTTGCTGATCTTGGGGGTGGAAAAGTAGAGTACATAAAAATCTCTGTGTACCGGAAGAACGTGAGTACTACGCTGATTTGGAACAGCTGTGTGAAGGTATGATAAAAGAAGTAAGGAAAAAAATAGCTATACCTAGACCGCACATAGCGGGGCTCCAAAGATTCAGGCGAATGGTGAATTGCGTATTTAGCCGGCATGACTTTTAAATTATGATACACGTACCCAATAAACGGGGAAAAAATAACGACGTAGAACAGGCCAATACGCACCCAAAACCAGTGGTAAAACAAAGAAACAAGAACGAGGCGTTAATGGTGACCGATAATAACAGGGATTTTCCTGAGCTCAGAGGATTTCTCTGGGATTTCTCTGAAACTCGGCTAGGCAGGGATAGTGGTGCTACACATCAGGGGCATGGACGAAGTGACGACCGAGGAAGAAGTAGAACAATCCTTAAAAGATACGATGGGCCAAGAAGGACAACTGAACCTCGTAGTGGGGAAGCTTAGACCCAACTACGGAGGCACGCAGTCGGCCACTCTCCGAGTCCCGAAAGAGTTGAGCCTTGTGGGACCCCTCTTGTCACTTCGATTTTCCCCCCTGGGATGTCACAATGAATCTGTTGCTGAGATACGATTTTATTATCTCCGTTAGATATGTGCCTACTTTGGCCTTTTCCAATGGTTTTATGGCTTCTAGTAATTTTGCCCCTGAGTCTAAAAAACATATTGGTCTGTATGCCACCGGTTTGGTAACATCTTTTTTCTGTTTCTCTATCAGGATTAGTCTTGCAATTTTTCATTTCTGGGGAAAGTTGCCTAGCTTATGCCATTCTTTAAAGACTGTAGCGACTATTCCCGGGCAAGCGATAGCTACATATTTTATGACGGTGGAAATTGGTCTATTCCGGGTGCTTTTTTTTTTCTTTCATTCGCTTTGTAGTTACTTCTAGTTCTTCTTCCGTTACTATTGGTACGTTTCCAGGTTTATTCATATAGTTTATATATTGTCGTCGAGATCCTGACATAGCTCATCCCAGGTTTTACAAGAACAACTTAAGTCCTCGTTTGTCTGTGTTCGCCGAGTCAAACATCTGCGATTTGGCATTCATGTACGGCATAGACCCCTGTGGTACGTTTCTTCACAGTCCTTGGCATGGTGGTTGTATCCTCGCTTAATAGTTGTCTCCTCAACAACTCCTCAACGATTAAGCGAACGGGATATTAAGATAGGGCTAAATAGCAGTAACGTTCATGAAAGAACCGACCTAAAGGTGTGCTACAGGTGCTGATGATACAACCACCATGCCAAGGACTGTGAAAAAACGTACCACAGGGGTCTATGCCGTACATGAATGCCCAATCGCAGATGTTTGACTCGGCGAACACAGACAAACGAGGACTTAAGTTGTTCTTGTAAAACCTGGGATGAGCTATGTCAGGATCTCGACGACAATATATAAACTATATGAATAAACCTGGAAACGTACCAATAGTAACGACAGAAGAACTAGAAGCAACTGCAAAGCGAATGAAAGAAAAAAAAAGCACCCGGAATAGACCAAATTCCACCGTCATAAAATATGTAGCTATCGCTTGCCCGGGAATAGTCGCTACAGTCTTTAAAGAATGGCATAAACTAGGCAACTTTCCCCAGAAATGAAAAATTGCAAGACTAATCCTGATAGAGAAACAGAGAAAAGATGTTACCAAACCGGTGGCATACAGACTAATGTTTTTTAGACTCAGGGGCAAAATTACTAGAAGCCATAAAACCATTGGAAAAGGCCAAAGTAACCACATATCTAACGGAGATAATAAAATCGTATCTCAGCAACAGATTCATTGTGACATCCCAGGGGGAAAGATCGAAGTGACCACAAGGCTCAGCGCTTCGACCAACATTGTGGAACGTCTACTACGATGAGATTCTACGACTGGACTTAGGAGCGGAGGTTATGCTTGTGGCTTTCGCAGACGACCTTGCCATAGTGGTCAAGGCAAGGATTCCTACGATGCTAGTTGAAGCTGCACAGTATGCTGCAAACGCAGTAATCTCAAAGCTAAAGTAAATGGAGATTAAGATAGGGGCAGCAAAAACGGAGATCGTTCTCATGGCTGGAAGAAGAAAACTGACAAGCCTTCAGGTCCAAGTGGAAGGGACCACCATCGACAGCAAACCATCGGCCAAATATATGGGTGTAAATTTACATCGACAATGACCTCAGAATGACTACATATATCCGAGAAATATGTAGTAAAGCAAATAAGGCTTTCATGTACATCACGCGCATTACCCCCAATATAGGAGGACCGCGAAGTCGTAAAAGAAGGGTTAAAACTTCAGCAGTGCGGGCAATAATATTGTATGCTGCACCATTATGGGCTTATGTTCTTAGGTATAAAAGATACCATAGCACGACGGAGAGCATGAACAGGAAAATGGCATTGCGTATTATCTCCGGCTGCAGAACAATAGCCACCGTGGCGGCACTTTCAATCGTCGCGCTACCCCAAATCCCACTAAAGGTAGAAGAGAGAGTAGCGTTGCATAGAAAAGGAGCGGAAAATAAAGCGGAGGCTAGGAGCGAGACGCTCAATAAGAGGCGGACGCAATGGGAAGCATACTAGGGATGGACAAAAACTGTTATTCCCAATGGAATAAAATGGTATAAGAGGAAGTGGGGAGAGGTAGTATTCTATGCCACACAAGCATTGTCTGGGCATGGCGTTTTTGGCACATATCTTTACACAATTGGAAATCAAAACGACGAAATATGTTAGTACTGCAAAAATGTAGACTCCCCACATACAATTTTCCAATGTACAAAATGGACAGAGCACCGGAGTAAAGCAGCCGCAGTGTGCGGACCAATAGATAAAAATAATGCAGCGGAACGCCTCCTAGAATCGGATGAAAACTGGGTGGCGATAATACCAATGTTTCATAATATAATGAAGGAAAAGAAAAGAAATAAATGAAGGAAAGGAGGTGAGAGGAAGAGACAAAAATAAAATGCAGATCAGATCAGATGAGACCAAAGAATAAACTATAACGGAGTAATGCCTAAAGACGGTTCCATAATAGCGAGAGCATTGAAGAACAGGGTGCGGTTTTTAGTGGGTAGGACCGGCACACAGTGGGATAAAATCCCAAAAAACTGGCCAAAAACCCGAAAAATGAAAAAAAATTAATCCGATTTCAAGAATGCATCTCACTAGAGAACCCGTGGGACCATCGGATTCCGGGAACTAAAAGAACCAGGTATTGAAAACCAACCCAAACTTTCATATCAAACAAAGCAGTTGAGTGTGTAGAATCGTGCGCGCAATAGTTAGTGAAAATAAGTGAAACTTTGATTGTGTATTAAGCGGTGAAAAAAAATTCGAATTTAATTTTGCAAAATGGCTGAGGCACAGAAAGGTATGTAGAATTTAATTACATTATTGGCTGTAAATAGATTGTTATTGTGTAGCAAGTATTTAAGAATAATTCATAGCAAAAACTACAACGTTTTGAACTCCAAGATTCAAGTTTATGGATAGATACAAAAAAAGGGCAAATGAGTGCTCTAAATTTGCTCAGGTTTGCTTTATTACACATTCATTGTTTGAGAAAATCCAGAATTGGCTGCTACTTTGTCTTCAGTATAATTTTTTATCAAATCATTTATGAAATTGAGAAATTCTCACATTTATATTTTATAATGCACCGACTAAATAAGCGATAAATTTTATTTTTAACCGACTTCAAAAAAGGAGGTGGTTCTCAATTCGGTTGTATGTTTTTTTTTTAATGTTTGTTACCTCGTTACTCTGTTATTTATGATTACAGATTTCAAAAATTCTTTTTTTGTTTGTGAGGGTATACTTCACGATTGGTCCCATTTAAATTTGAAGAAAAAAGTACCACCCCTAAGGGTGAAAATAGGGGATCATTTTTTTTGGGCACGATTTTTTTTAGTGCAGTTTTTGTTTTTGAAACAGTTTCTTTGAAGTCGGTTTTTTTATTTTAATATATTAACTTTATTTTTATTTCAAATTCAAGTGACAAAGGTATTATCTCGACGAGGGATCTTTTTTTACTGATTGAAAGGTCGTTTTGGTGACAAAATAAGTGAAATATATATTACCGTGGAAAGAAAATTGAGCAATAAATTGAAATGCAATTTTGAGTTGACCGAAAAAAACAAAACTATTTTGCGCATAAATGTGAGAGAAATGCACGTGATGTGGCTGAAAGTTTCTCGCATAGAAGACAAATTACTAAATAAATTTAAGGACTGGCTGGATAAGTTTATCATCTTTCCTGACGAATCGCTATCGGAACCTTCTCAACAATCGACCTCTGCGGCTAGCCGGGGTCGGCCTTCCATAGCCTTCTCCGAAGCGAGTGAGAGAACAAAACGCACAAGGACAGAGGACATTCGAAAAGATAGGAGCAACACAGAACTGGCATATGCGACGCAAATGAGCTTGACAGCGGAGGGAAAATCGGCTGCGGCACAGGTTTTACATAACATCATGTATGGCAGTCCATCAAAACCCTCCAAATATAGAAAATCTCTAAAATTTGTCCCAGAACAACAACTTTCTAAGCTAATTATTGAATGTGGACTTTCAAAAAATCAGTATCAGATACTTCGTCAAACAAGCCGTGCAAGAAATTGCAAACTATATCCTTATTACGGAAACGTATTGAAAGCCAAGAAAAAATTTTACCCCGACGATTCAGAATTAACAATTACCGAAAGCAAAGCCTCTACCTCACTCCAAGGATTATTAGATACTGTGTATAGTATATTGTTGAGTCAATGCGAACTTATCAAAAGTCTTCCAGTTGAACAAATTGGCGATTTGATTTTGATTTGTAAATGGGGATGTAACGGAACTTCGGGACAACGTAGATATAAACAAAAATTCAATGACGGAGATGGTGATACTAATGCCAACATTTTTTTTACTTCGCTTTTAAATTGGAATTATCGTCTGCTAGCGGAGAAGCGGATTCTAAAATTATTGTTTGGAAGAACCCACTACCATCGTCAACTAGATTTATCGCCCTATTAGAATTCAGTTTTTCATGAAGCCACGGAAGTAACTCGAAGAAAAGTCGAAGAAATTGAGGCAGAATCCAAAAATCTTTCTCCATTTCATGCTATAATCAATGGTAAAGAAGTCACGGTAACCTTTACTTTGTCGTTGACAATGGTAGACGGCAAAGTGTGTATCTTCAAGCCTTTGCTGTTATCTTTGCCATGCGACTTCTAAAGAATTACACTGTATATACTGTATTTACAATACACTGCATTTTGAAAAGGCCAAAATCTGAAGACAATTTGAAATTCGGGATTTCATCGCTCCATGCCCGGATAAGATTCTTTGAGTGTTATTGAAAACCTACATTTATCTTACCGACTTGAAACTAAGAAATGGCAAAATCGTGGTACACGTGACAAAGAAATCGTCGGAAATAGAAATACACTTATTCAGAAAGGTTTTCGTGAAAAATTGGGATTGATCGTCGACCAACCAAAGCAAGGATATGGAAGCACGAATGACGGGAATACGGCAAGACGTTTTTTTGAAAATTACAATATTTCTTCCAATATAGTTTGCATTGACGAAGGTTTGATAAAAAGATTTCATGTTATTTTACAAGTAATTTCTTGCGGTTTCGACGTAAATATAGAAGAATTTAAGAAGTTGCCTTACATACGGCTCGACTTTTTGTAAAGCTGTACCCGTGGTATTACATGCCGACAACTGTTCATAAAATTCTTATACACGGGCACGTTATTGTCGATTCTGCTTTACTCCCGATTGGCCAAATGTCAGAGGAAGCGCAAGAATCTTGCAATAAATTGATTAAAAGATACCGCGAAAATTTTTCCCGCAAATGCAGCAGGCAAAAAAATTTAGAAAATGTTTTTAAAAGGCTTTTGGTAGCATCAGATCCACGGATCTCAAGTTCACGAAAAAAAACCCACGAAAAAATGTAAATCATTATTACCTGAAGCAATACAATTATTGGTCCCGCCTTCAATTGTAGAAGTCACATGCGACAGTTTAGAAAATGTGAGTGAAAGTAGTGAAAACGAAAGTGACAATAATGGAAGCGACAGCAATTGTGGTGATGATGTTTCCGAGAATTAATAACTTCGAATGTTTTGGTTGTAATATATATATATATATATATATATATATATATATATATATATATATATATATATATATATATATTTCGTTATTTTTTGAACAACTAAAATTATTTCCTGAAATTATTATATCCTAAAATATATTTTATATCCTAAAACACGTTCCTATCAAATTTTCAAGGCATCACATAAATGTTCGCCATATTAGATCTGCCATTTTGTTTTTGGAAAAATTAAACTTAGATTCGTAATCAGTGCCCCAAAAATATCATTCCTGTCAAATTTTCGCCATATGGAAACATTTTCTAAGGAAAATCTTCGCCATATTGGATCCGCCATTTTGTTTTTGGAAAAATGGAACTCAAATTCGTAATCACCGACCCAAAAAACCCCTCGGTATCAAATTTGGTGTGGATAGAATGAAAGCTTCTATTGCCAGTTTTTTGGGATTTTATCCCACTGAAAAAAAACAAGACAGGACTGGACAGACAAGCCTTGTTTTCTTCGGGAGGAGGCTTAAAATGCATTTACGTACAGCTCCCAGTGCTCCAAGCTGCTCTGGGGAGTGTGGCACTACTCGCTTTCGCGGCTAGACCACCCACAAAAAACCCACTCCTCAAATCTACTCCTTGCACCCCGGAGACCGTCAAGTGCTACTTGGGTTGTAGGATTGTCAGAATGTCCCGTTTATTTATTTCAATTATCCCTTTTGTCTTGGGCTTTGCTTTCCATAATCTCTCTTATGGTTTCCTCGATATCCTTCCAATTGTCAGGTGTTTCCAGCATTAGGTTGATGATGTTCTCCGGTGTTAGAGTTCTTCCGATTTTTTACGTAAGGTTCCTTCTGTTTTTCTCCCATTTGTGGCACTTGAAAATCGTGTGCTTCGCATTATCCTCCTCTTATAATCGGCAGTTCGGCGAATCCATTATTTTATATCTATGTAAAAACTTTTGGAAGTCCCAGTGTCCTGATATGGCTTGTGTTGTATAGCGTATGATTTATTCGTGCTTCCTCTCTGTCCATATTTTTATCATCGCTATGAGTCGTTTTGTCGACTCATACCGATGAATATCGATATACCGATGATAATCAATTCGCCGAACTACCGCTTCTGCGACGAGGAGGATGATTCGGAACCCACGATTTTCAAGTTCCACAAATGGGAGAAAAACAGAAGGAACCTTACGTCAAAAATCGAAAGAACTCTAACGCCAGATAACATCATCAACCTAATACTGGAAACACCGGACAATTGGAAGGATATCAAGGATACCATGAGAGAGATTATGGAAAGCAAAGCCCAACACTAAAGAGATAATAGAACAGAAACAGGAGCAGAACAGAGAAGCCTGGACAGATAAGACTGGACAGGCAAGGCTGGACAGACAAGAGTGAACACACAAAACTGGTCAGACAAGACTTTTTTTCACATGTTGGGAGGTGAAAATCTGCAAACAGACACCACCCGGCCCGTGCCGACTGGTAGTACTGGGCTGCCCACTAGTGGGTGACCCACTAAAAACCCCCCACCATTCATAATCAATTAAATCTAATTGTAGAATCAAAACCCGGGCTCTTTAGCTCAGAGCTCAAGTTTATCTTATCTCCAATAGATAAGCGACAGAAATTTATACCTGTGCTACGAATACATGAAACTATCATCTAATAATAAAAACTAAAAATAAATAAACCCTCTAAAATCCAGGCGATAATAGAGGGTCAATAATTTCTACCTGTAATTCTAAGAAAATTCCCCAAAATTCTACTCACTGCGTGCACGGAGACCATCTAAAAACAATTGCACAAACTAAACATGATTACTTAAGATAGACAATACTAGACAGACGAGACTGGAGAGGCAAAACTAGACAGTCAAATTAAACGGATGAAACAGGGTAGATGTTACTAGCCACACAAAATTAGACAATTACTCCGGTTTGAGAAACATACAAACAAGATTTGAAAGACTATTGGCGACTATGTTGAACAAAGCTAAAAAGGTATTATGAGACTAGAGAGCTAATATTAAATAATGAATAACGTAGGGGCAACGGATTATATGGATAATATATTTAAAAGCTAGTTCACCTTGATATTTCATAAAAATGAACTAAAAAATATTTTTATTGACCTGTTTGAACTGTGTTTGTTTATTGACCTGTGTTCATGGAAATATTGTTTAAATAATTCTGCTTCGGAATATAAGCACAAACACAATGAAATTTACATTCATACAGTTGAAAACAGTGTTGGAAGATGTTCCACGGTCAACTAGTTGTTTTGACGACATTTTCTTGTGCTTTATTAATCTCGTGCCAAGGTAAACAAAAGTAAGAATTTAGACAAATATAAATAATCAATGTAAATTTCGTAGAAAGCTGTATACTGAGAAGCGGCGAGGATGGAAAATGTGTGGATATAGGGGAATGTCCATCTGCTATTAGTTTGTTAAAAAAAAGGATTTTACCAGAATCTTGCGGTTTTAATGGAACAAGGCCTATAGTATGTTGTGTCGATAAAAAAAAATCAGAGCATTCAGACAATATTTATTATATCGACGGAAACGTGTGTAAGTGTCATTTATTGTCATAAAAAGTAACAATTGGCTTAAACCAAAATATAATTTTAAGATTGTCCATCGGGATATCCACAAATTAAAACCAGAAGATTAGGCGTCGGCGGAGAAGATTCATTGGCAATGGAATTTCCTCATATGGTATATTAAACTTTTCTACTAAATTGTTATAATCTGTAAAACAAATAACAACCGCGCATAGAGACCAATAAAAATTTTAATTTAGTTATGAGAAAATAATAGGGACTTAACGAACAAGATTATTAGAGTTTAAAGATAAAATAAAAATAAAAATTGGCTTAAAATTATTCAAACATTCCATACATTTTTTAATTCTTTTGTATTTAAATTCATATAATGTGCCAATTGATTAATTTGAAGCAGGTGAGTCGTAGTTCCGATAACGCAACAATTGATATTTTCAATTTCGATCACTTTATTGCTATAATTTCTTTTTGGCCGACGTGATGTCCTGTTCCATGCTCCATCCATGCTGTTTCTTTCCTAGTTTCCTCGGTATCCCGTTTCTGGTCAATTCGGGAGGCCAAACGCCCTCCTCCTTTCACACCCTGGACTTGGGAGCAGGCGACGGCGGAGTTATACAAATATCCTTTAGAAAGCAAGAGACGAAGATGGAACTCAATGAATGGGTAAAATGTCTGGGAATCGTCATAGAAAGAGGGTTACAATTCTTTGCACACATAAGTTGCGCTGCTTCAAAGGCTACAAAACCAAACCGGATACGCGCTACAAAAACTGATGCCAAACGTTGGAGATCTAATATGCAGCAAAGCGGCTGCTTAGCTCAGTGGCCCACTCCATCATGCTGTACGAGGTTACTGTGTGTAAGCCAATGCCCTGACAGAGAAAAAGAAGCAGCAACTGGCCAAGTTTTGTTACCTAGCCGAGACAAACTCAAAAAAGGAATAGCCAGGCAAAATATGCGTAAGGAATGGCAAAGAAAATGGGAGGAGTCAACCAAATGGAAAGACAGAAAGCACGGAGAGCCCAACTTCCACCTGACACAGATATTCACTGGACATGGAAGTTTTAAGGACTACTTGCACAGCATTGGCAAAGCAAGACAAGCACAGTGTGACTACTGCGAAGACGACGACAGCGTGTACCACACACTATTGAAAGAAGGTCGGACTTCTAGAACCAGGAACAATAATAGACCACATGTTAAGAACAGACAAAATTGGGACAACCTGAACAAAACGATAAATACATAATGATCCAAAAGAGGAAGACGATAAGTTAAGACAAGCCGCAGAGCGGAGGCATCTAAACATAGCCACTGGGTAGAATAGTGCATACACCCTGCAGTTATGCGAAGAGCGGGCCCGGGGTGTCTTGTTCTATGTTCTTTATTATTATTTATATTAAATATATTTTAGTCTTAATAAAAAAATAAGAATAAAAAAAATCCCAAAGATGCCTAGTTGTAAATCAGGAAGTTTAAGCCTGTTTTCTTGACTATAATATAGCATTTGACTATGTCAGACACGATCAACTTGTCTAGATATTAAGGGCAAAGCAACTATACAAGCGGGATATAGGAATAATATCGAATCCTTACTAAGGGCATCGAATCCTTACTAAGGGCAAGTAAGGGAAAGTAGTAGCTCAAGTTGGGAACAACTTGAGCTACTACTAAAGGGTGATTCAATTTGAGTTTCCACATTACAATCTAAAATATTTTTGACACGCCACTGTATTTGTCAAGGGCAGCGTGTGATTTCTAACCTAAAAAGTTAAACAAAAGTAGTCATGGAGCAATATACGCAAGAACAACGTGTTAAAATTATCCAAGCATATTATGAAAATGGCCGATCGAGGAAAAGTGTATTTCGTGCTTTACGTAAAGTTTGTGGTGCGCAAAATCGACCTTTTGAGAGGACAATTTGGAATGTGGTCCAAAAATTCGAACAAACTGGATCCGTAGCTAACATCAAAACCCCTCAGCGTGCTCGTAGAGGTCGTTCGGAACAAAATATTGCCATTGTTCGCGAAAGCGTGGGCGAAAATCCAAGCACATCGATTCGTCATCGATCGCAGCAAGTGGGCCTTACGTATTCCACTACACAGCGAATTTTAACAAAAGATTTGAAGTTACATCCGTACAAACTCCAAATAACACAGGAATTGAAGCCTCGAGACCATCAACAGCGCCGTGTGTTTGTTTTTCAATGAAAATTATCTTTAGCGATGAGGCACATTTCCACGTTGATGGCTTCGTAAATAAGCACAATTGTCGTATTAGGGGATTGGAAAATCCAAGAGAGATTGTTGAAACGAAAATGCATCCTCAAAAGGTCACTGTTTGGTGTGCCTTTTGGTTCGGAGGCGTAATTGGCCCATTTTTTTTCGAGGATCATGCGGAGAACTCTGTTACGGTTAATGGCGTTCGCTATCGGAACATGATAACAGATTTTCTTTGGGAGCAGTTGGAAGATATGGATATCGAAGATTTATGGTTTCAACAGGACGGTGCCACCTGCCACACAGCAGAAGAAACGATACAATTACTGCGCGGTAAGTTTCCGGGTCGCATTATTTCACGTAACGGTGACTTCAATTGGCCGCCGCGATCGTGCGATTTAACTCCCGCAGATTTTTTCCTTTGGGGGTATCTGAAGAGCAGAGTATACAAGAATAAACCGAACACCATTGCAGAGCTGAAATAGGAGATCAGACGCGAAATAGCCGGCATAGAACCTGATTTGTGTCGCAAATTTGTGTCGGTAGTCGAAAATTTTAACAAACGAATTACGTCATGTCACATGAGCCGCGGCGGTCATTTACATGATATAATCTTTCACACATAATTGTAATGAACTAACCTTAAAGGGCAAATTTTTTTTATATTTTTCAACTTCTACGTGTTTTTTTTTAAATATTTTTAATGTGGAAATCCAAAATGAATCACCCTTTATAATGAAATCCAAATTAAAAGATGAGTCTGGCAAGGATGTGTGTTGTCACCATTACTGTTTAACATCTACTCCGAAGAGATCATGAAAAGATTCGATTTATGATTATCTCAAAGACACATAGGGTGTATGGGAATATCTACATTCATGGTCGTCCCATTGACTTTGTACACAAATATAACTACCTAGGAACTAATGTAAACAACAATAAAGATTTAACTAAAAAAATAAAAATAAGGATGGAAAAACATGGACAATAAATAAGAAAGACACTAATAAACTAGAAGCCTTCGAGTTGTGGATTTATAGGAGGATACTTGGTTTATCATGGGTTGACAAAATTACTAATGTTGAGATCCTCAGAAGAATGGATAAACAATGAGATATCTTAATAACCAACAAAGAAGAAAAGTTGAGCCACGTAATGAGAGGACAGAAATACCAACTACAGTAGCTGATCATACAGAGAAAGATCCAAGGCAGGAGAAGTATTGGACGCCGATTTTTATCTTGCCTACGAAATTTAAGAGAATGGACTGGAACCATTCTCTTAAATTATCTACTAAATTCGCCAATTTCGCAAAGCATATCTACCGAAATAAAAAATATTGTTGCCAAATTAAAATTGTCGTTTGAAGAAGGGAAATCCACATAGAAAATCTGAAAAAACGTTCCTAGGTTATTCTCTTTTGCAAATAATATAGGATTATAATGTAGGTCCAAGCTTGTACAAGCAAAGTCGAATCGTGCTTCAAAAATACGTAAACAAATCCAAACCGAATTTTTAAGTTCAAATAGCAACAGAGAAAAATGAATTTTATCTACGCAACTATTAATAAACACCCTCTATGCACCTACTCTTATTTTGTTTTAGGCCGCATTGGGGTTTGAAGATGGCAATGAAAAAGTATGGGCTTGTGGAGGGACTCTAATCAGCAAACGGCATATATTGACAGCAGCACACTGTGTGCAAAGCAGAAACTTGTAAGGAATACTTGTAAACATAACTAAACAGTTACTAATCTTCTTTTCAGAGGGGAAGTTAAATTTGTTCGACTAGGTGATTTAAATCTACGTTCGGAAAAGGATGACGCTTATCCACAAAACTTCCTAATTGTTAATAGAACTAAACATCCAGAATATAAACCTCCTTCACAATATAACGACATAGCTATTATTGAATTAGACAAAGAGGCCGAGTTTGATTTTTACGTAACTCCAGCTTGTCTGAATAGTGATAGAGATATCAAGAAAACTACTTTTTATGCTACTGGTTGGGGCCAAATTGGATATGGTGGACAACTAGCTGATCATCTTCAGAAAATGACCATTAACTTAGTGCCAAACAAGGAATGTTCTAAGGGATATAATAAAGTTACTAAGAGAAGATTGGCTGGTGGTATTAAGGATGATTTGCAAATTTGTGCTGGAGCACCAAAGATTGATACATGCCCCGTAAGTAATATATAATATATATATATATATATATATATATATATATATATATATATATATATATATATATATATATATATATAAGCCCAATAAGTATTATATATAATACGTGTGTGTTAAAGTTTGTTTTCGACGGGCCGCATGGATATCTCTAGCATACTCTATTTTCAATCCATACATTGAAGTTAAAAAAAAAACGAATAATGAAATTTTCAGGGTGATTCAGGTGGTCCACTACAAGTAAAGACATACAGAGGTGCCGTAGTTTATGGGATAACATCTCTTGGCATAGCATGTGGCATTTCAACAACACCTGGAATATATACCAGAGTCTCAAACTATATTACCTGGATCAGATCAGTTGTTCAACTAAAACACTAGACAATTTAATGCAAAGGTTTAAAGGCAAAATCAAAAGGACCGTGAATTGTTTTTTAAATAACTTTTTAATATGTTCTATGTATACCATTAAATATTACACTGTTTAACATCGCCCGTCTTTCATTTAACGACAACAAAAATTATAATAAAAGTGTGGATTAAAACTGATCACATGATCACCATCGATATTCAAATAATAATAAAAAAATGTACAGAAACAAGAAACTCGGGTTTTCTTGTCTCTATATCAATCTCACCAACTGCAAAGAATCCTGCAGTTTTGTAATAGATTGTATTATTATCCACAACCTGCAAGAGATTTTGCAACCCAGCAGTAGATTAAGTTGTTTTTGCATAGTTATTTATCAATTGCATGGGAACTTGTCATTTATATATATATATATATATATATATATATATATATATATATATATATATATATATATATATATTATGTGTGTGTGTGTTTTAATTAGAAAAGACATCATATTATATTTAGCCATCAAGTTAGTTAGACGTAAAATTAGTTATCTTTGTATTATGAAAAAAAACATTTTATTTTCATCGAGAAATAAAATTCATGTTTCGTCTCTCACAAACAATATTTTTCTTCGCTTTTATTAATAGGATGGTTGCGACTGTTACTCCGTTCAAAATTCACTATGTTATTGCCACACTTATAATTTTTAAAAATGTTATATAACTTATTATTCACAGTTATATAAATTTCTACACATGTCACTAAAGTGACCACATTTTCATGGAGACAAAGCGGGACAAATGGAACAAATGAGAATTATAATTTAGTTAGGAAAGCAGACCAATAATTCAAAAAATATATTTATCTACTCACTCACGAAAATGAACATATTCATAAATGAATTTTTGTATGTGAAGGATTCCATTATTATAATCGTGTGTAAAAGTATCCAAATCGTGCGTAAAAGTCTAATGTAAAACAAATGAAGTTTTATTATTAAACGATTTCTGTTTCTTGTTACTATGGCAACAACTTGCGTCACTATACAAAAATCATCGATGTAGTGAAAATAATTTTTTTGCAATATATTAGAATTGAATTAATATTTCTTATTTTGAATCAAGTAGTCTCGGCCCCTCAATCTGGATTTATCTGGCTCCAATATAACTTAACCTAACCATAACCTAATATAGATTAAATCTACTCATTGCGATTAAACCACTCGCCTTCGGCTCGTGTTTAAGCTCATCGCAAGTCATGCACAAAAGCCCTTCTTCACACACTTGTATCATAAACTAATATTATTGTATACATCCATATACTTGTCTATAAATATACAAAAATGTATTTACATACATTTAAAATTAGAAATTCAGATACTTTTTAAAAAGCGGGACATTTCTAAAAATCGGCGAGACGCGGGACTGTCCTCCAAAAAGCGGGACTGTCCCGCCAAAATCGGGACGTGTGGTCACTTTAATCACGACTCAAGTTTCGACTGTTAAAGGTCATTTTTAAGTGATGACAAGTTGATGTTGGAATTTATTTATACTACGAATTAAGTGTCGGGCCTTTGTGGCAATTATGTAGGATTTTTAGATTATCTATTTCTGGGAATTTATGAGTGCATTCGAGACAATGGTTTGGAAAAGAACTAGTGTCTTTTTCAGACGAAAAGCGCGAGAATGTTCTGAAAACCGTGTTGAAAAACTTCGTACTGTCTGTCCTATGTACACACTATTGAAAGACACATGGATTAGATCAGAAATAAAACATCTTCATCGGAGGAGAGATGTTATTCAACATTATCTTAAGATATTGCATTCAGAGTTAACATTTAAATTACATCAAGTAGAATTTACTAGTAGGGAAAGATGCTATGTTCTGATCCAATCCTCCCCTCCCGACCTTGACCTTGACCTGGCCTTGACCATGGCATTGACCTTGACCTACCTTGGCCTTGATCTGACCTTTATCCTGATATTGACCTGACCTTGATGTGGTTTCCGAGTTCCTGTTGCGACTTCCGGTTTTCCAACTTCCGGTTTCATATTCCGACTTCCGGTTCCGACTTCTGGATTAACTTCAAAATTCAGCGCGGGCGGGAAAATTCGAAATGAGATGTATTGATAAGAACCGCCGAGCTGGCATTTTCCCGTTCAACCTGTCTGTGAACGCGCGCGCGGGTATGGAATGGCCGAATCGTCGGATAATTGACAAGAAACGCTGCGTAATTAGTTTCGTGTTTGAAATTATCTGTGAACACATTGAAGATAACTGAAATACTTTTAAGTATATTATTGAGAAATAATAGATAATAAGATAATCATGCATAATTCGTGAGATAAGAAATGCAAGAGAGATGTAACATATTTTAATAGCAGGTTTTTTTTAAAATTGCTATATTAAATAAATGATAACGGGTCAATAAATAAAATGCAAAATAAACGATAACGGGCGCAAGTATCAAATAATTGAACATGGTGTCAGCATTTTCTTGTTTCAACATGTTTAATTTTATTGCAGCGGGCATGTGGGTAGTATAAAATCCCGCAGAGCTCTAAATAGTCACTTTTTAACACTTATGTCAATACATATCTTGTGTATTTAACGAGAAATTATCAAATCCTTTCAGATCCTCGTTATTGAGTCTATTGACATCGATCCATTCTTTTTGGACCCGTTGTTCAATACCCGGGGTAAATTATGAAAGTTATTTCTTGGGATAATAAATAAATAAACGGATTTATTTATCTTTTAAGTAATTTTACATAAAATATTTTTATATTCAATTTATTATTGGAAACCTGCGTCACATTTTACAATTACTTTTGAATGTTCATCGCAAACTGGTTTGTTACATTCTTTACACGATTTTCGCGTTTTTCTTCGGTTTTTTATAGACAGCCTGGTAACAAATATGACATGATCCTACAACAAGTTTTTGTCTAGTGGAACCTGTCTGTTTAGTAGACCCGCCTGACTCATTTGATATTGTTGCCCTGCTTGTAGGATCTATAGGTTTTCAATAGATGCTTTCTATGGCAATCCTAGTGGTGAAATCTCTCATAATTTGCATATTTTGAGATCGTTCTTGAATTGGTGGCATACAAAATTCTTTACTTAATTTTCGTAAAAATAATCGGCGCTCGTTTGTCTTTTTTATCATTTTGTTATTTAGATGATAAATTATATAGCTGGCAAAACTGGCGATATCCAAAATATAAAAAAAATGCGAGAGGCCATCGGTTAGTCCGTCTGTGGGTTGTGTAACGGCCCTACATCTGATCCATTATATCCACACCAATTTTTATTTTATTATAATACTGAATAATTTCTGGTTTCGTTTTTTGTCTTCGCTGCAAATTATTATCTGCATCGTAGATAGAAGTATAACTTTCTTTTTTTTGGGAACATAAGAGCATAGAGTAACTTTTTCATGAAACGAAAATATAGAGAAGAATAATCTTCACGAACTTTAGATACTAGCATGTCTACTGTAATGTATTTTTTTTTTCAATGTTCCTACAATTGTTGGGTTCCATGACAATAAATGCTAAAGGTGAAGTAGTAATAAAAAACGTGTGCGGTCATGGGACTCCCGTTAGGAGCGAAGTTCCTCGCACATTCAACAGAATCGAACAACTTCTCTTTTTGAATTATTATTAAAATATTGAAAGTGCACACAAATATGTTTATTGTATGTTCTAAAAAATATGAATAAACAATCTAAATCTCCACATGCAAACCCACTACAAAGTATTTATCTTGCACTAGTTGGATTTTGACATGCATTTGAGTAAGGTGAATTAAAAAGTTGCAGTCGAAGAAACGATGCTGATATTTGAAGTTGTAAAATTCTTATAAGAGATATATTTCAATTACCTTCGCCAGCAATGTTTGTGCCATGATGCAATAAGACATTTGGCATTAAACATTCATCGTGTTTCTTGTATGGGGCTTAGAATGATTGACAACTTAGCCTAATTACTTGCTGAGCTACATTATTAGCTGATGATTGAATTTAATTATTCAGAAAGTGACTAAATATTAATTTTTTAGTTTCTTCATTATTTTCGATTAAAATAGGCGGTAATGAATATTCTTTCGATGATTGTTATGATTCAGGTTCAACACATTTCTTCTTTGATTTAAATTTATCTTTATACATTTGAACGGCATGTTCTAAATCTGTAGTTTGTAAAATTTCTTTTTTCTCCGCCGATACTCTTTTTGCTCTATAATGTATATAAATATAGTAAAAAAAATGCTAAAACTTGAAACACATGTAAGATAAACCCTTGTAAACAGTAAGCAATTACATCAAATTATATAATTGTAACCTACTTTCTAAATCTATATTTTGTAAAATTCCTTTTTTTTTATTTTTCCTTTTTTCTCTGTCGATACTGTATTTGACGCTGAGCTTGTAATTTCACTATTGTCTCTCTAAAATGTAGATATCATAGTGATATTGTGAAATCTGTTAGATTTTGAAAACCGAGTTATTGCATGATGAGTTCGTGTATTCTATTTGAAATATTTGATACGACAAGCGAGTTCGTAAAACCATTTTAAATTGAATGTTTCTTTATTTATCTCTTTATTAATAGGTCTCATAATTAAGACACGTAGCTTTATACTATCAGATGACAGTACTTAGGCATTTCTGGAAACGTCGAATCCGTAAGAAAGATAGTGTAAATGCCAATTAAACTAGTTACTCATAAAATTTCACGAGCTGAACTTGAATGAGATTTCATGAGCTACACGAATTAGATGAAATACTCGAACTTCCGACAGAGATCATGCAATGGCTCAGTTCTAAACAATCTGGCTGATGTCACTATTCACTTCACTACTTACTTTTTTTTCAGTATTTTGTATCCTTTCTTGACATTCCATTTATCAAAATCTAATTAAAATAATGAGTATAATATAAACAATATAACTCCTATGAATTAAAACAACAAAAAAGAAAAATACGTTTGAACAATTTTTATTTCTTCTTCTTGTTTACTTTTAAGGTTATAAACAGACCACGCTTGTCTGTCACTCTTGTCACGAGAGCACGCATTATAGAAATATGCACTGAGAGAAAGAGAAAAAAAGAGAGAGCGCGCGGTATAGAAATATACACTGAGAAAAAGAGAAAGGCGAGTAACGCACAGCGTACGAGGACATCCTACGTAACGTAAGGTTACGTACGTGGAAACATATTTAGAGTTTGACCTAGCTTTTGGTCATTGAACCCGTGCAAAGAATCGTGGGAAAGTGTAAACCGCCGAGTCAGCATTTTCCTGTTTCAACTTGTCTGCAAACGTGAGCGTAGAAACACTGTTTCTTGGAATTAGTGTGTTTACCTTATTAAGAGTTTAACCTAGTTTTTGATGAACTCATGCAAAAAATCGTGGGAAAGTTAAAACCGCCGAGTCAGCATTTTCCTGAACGTGACCGTAGAAATAAACACTGTTTTTTGGAATTAATGTGTTTATCCTATCAAAAGTTTGCCCTAGTTTTTGACCCGTGCAAGTGAATCGTGAGAAAGTTAAAACCGTCGAGCATTTTCCTGCACGTTACTGTAGAAATATACACTGTTTCTTGAAATTAATATATTTATCCTATTAAGAGTTTGACCAAGTTTTGATAAACACGTGTAAGGAACTATCGAGTCAGCATTTTCGTATTTCAACTTGTATGGATCACGTGATACATCCAACGCGTATATAAGATCGAGCTGACTCTAAATCTTCAGTCGCTACCTACACTCAGTCACAACAAGTCGACATCAAGCTTAAAAAAAATTTCTCCTGTAGTAAGTGTCAAAAAGTTTTTGCAAGAAAAGAGATTCTTTTCCGGCATTCGAAAGTCTGCGGTGAAAATGAAATAGTGGATTATAAATGTGAAGTTTGTAATTCACTATTTACAAGAAGCGATAACCACAAACGCCACATCAAAAAATATCATACCATCAATGTGCCCGAAGAGACACCTAAATACCGATGATTTAAACTCCACCTCGAAGAGACCCCTAGATACCGACGATTCACCCCCCGCCTCGAAGAAGATGAAAATAGATCAGCCGACTCCAGCAATTCACCACTGTAACATATTTAACGAAGTCTTCCTAACCAAAGTCAAGTATGCAGGACATCTAAGATACACAAAAGCATCTCCAGACAGCAGCTAACCCGTACCAGCAGGGTATTACTGAAATTTCCAGCAGTTTCAAAAAAGGGTTAGCTAGCTATTGTATTAAAGGTTTGGGAATCGACATAAATAGTTTCCTAATCAATTCGAGGGGTACTGTTGGTAGCGTGCTTGAAAACGTTATCAAATCGTTTAATTCAGGGGTGAAATTTAACGTTGAAATTTAATAAATTTGGTATTTATATAAATAAAGAAAATCCGGCGGTTAAAGTCATTTAACACAAAATATTGCGAAATAACACGTAGCATGGGTAACTTTGATGAAATTTATGACAATAAGTATACCAAAATTAAAACCAAATGTAGCGAGTATCAGGAAAAAGATTCGGGATGGTCTCTAAGGGAGATTTCCCATTTAGAAATTAATATCAATAAATATAAACCAATACGTGGGTCGTCATTTATTGAACTGCCAAAATAGATTAGGAATAGGAAAGCTTGTATCAATATTCAGAATGAGACGAAGTTTGCTTTTTATGGAGCATTCTTTTCGCATTACACCCCGTGAATGTAAGTTCTGATCACCCTGCATCTTATCCCCACTTTTCTTCAGTTTTAAAATATGACAGACTAGAATTTCCGCTTGGAATTAATGACATATCAAAATTTGAACAGCTGAATAATATTAGTATTAACGTTTATAGCTTAAAGTTTAATTTTAAATCTAAACAACATGACGTAGTAGGACCAATTTACCATACTAACGTGACTAGGAAAAGATATGTAAATTTATTATATTTGGAAGAAGGTTTTAAGGACATTATGTTTATATTAAAAATATTTCACGGCTTGTAAGAAGTCAAATCACATCGCGTCACGATAAAAAATTAACAAGGAAGACCTTGTAAAAGATAAGAGGGGTGATATGATGCCGGGGAATATATTAAACTTTTCGATAGAAAAATGAAAATATAATGCAAATACGAATATAATACAAGTGCGTGTACCTTTTGTTGTATACGCAGTTTTCGAATCAATTTTATAACCTATTGATACATGCTCACCGAACCCTGACAATAGCTATACTAATCAGACACATTAGGAATAGGAAAGTTCTGCTCTCCACGTACCATACAGTTTAGCCTATAAAATGAAATAATTTTGGAACAATTCCGAAGTGTGTGTATCACGACATATCAGCTTGATCCCGCCTATTATTATATTTAGCTGGGATGCAATGCTGAAAATAATTGACATAAATTTGGAACTTTTTACCGACATACACATGAACCATATCATCTCCAAAGGTAATAGAGGAGGTATTTGCCAAGCATCACTGAGACTTGCTAAGGCGAATAACAAATACTTAACCGAGTATAATTCGAACCAACCCAGTACATATTTAGCGTACTGGGATTCGAATAATTTGTATGGCTAGGCACTTTCTCAACTAATACCTTACGGCGGTTTTAAATGTTTGACGGAGACTGAAATTTAAGACTTTGACGTGACGAAAATGAGTGACGATTCATCTATTGGCTATTTCATCGAAGCAGACATCGAGTATCCTGAATCGCTACAGGCCCCACATGACGATTTACCATTCCTTGTTCAAAGCATGACTAAACCAGATTCAAAATTTAATAACAGAAAACTTATTCCAAATTTGGAAGTTTTCTGTTATTAAATTTTGAATCTGGTTTAGTCATGCTTTGAACAAGGAATGGTAAATCGTCATGTGGGGCCTGTAGCGATTCAGGATACTCGATGTCTGCTTCGATGAAATAGCCAATAGATGAATCGTCACTCATTTTCGTCACGTCAAAGTCTAAAATTTCAGTCTCCGTCAAACATTTAAAACCGCCGTAAGGTATTAGTTGAGAAAGTGCCTAGCCATACAAATTATTCGAATCCCAGTACGCTAAATATGTACTGGGTTGGTTCGAATTATACTCGGTTAAGTATTTGTTATTCGCCTTAGCAAGTCTCAGTGATGCTTGGCAAATACCTCCTCTATTACCTTTGGAGATGATATGGTTCATGTGTATGTCGGTAAAAAGTTCCAAATTTATGTCAATTATTTTCAGCATTGCATCCCAGCTAAATATAATAATAGGCGGGATCAAGCTGATATGTCGTGATACACACACTTCGGAATTGTTCCAAAATTATTTCATTTTATAGGCTAAACTGTATGGTACGTGGATATGTGTCTGATTAGTATAGCTATTGTCAGGGTTCGGTGAGCATGTATCAATAGGTTATAAAATTGATTCGAAAACTGCGTATACAACAAAAGGTACACGCACTTGTATTATATTCGTATTTGCATTATATTTTCATTTTTCTATCGAAAAGTTTAATATATTCCCCGGCATCATATCACCCCTCTTATCTTTTACAAGGTCTTCCTTGTTAATTTTTTATCGTGACGCGATGTGATTTGACTTCTTACAAGCCGTGAAATATTTTTAATATAAACATAATGTCCTTAAAACCTTCTTCCAAATATAATAAATTTACATATCTTTTCCTAGTCACGTTAGTATGGTAAATTGGTCCTACTACGTCATGTTGTTTAGATTTAAAATTAAACTTTAAGCTATAAACGTTAATACTAATATTATTCAGCTGTTCAAATTTTGATATGTCATTAATTCCAAGCGGAAATTCTAGTCTGTCATATTTTAAAACTGAAGAAAAGTGGGGATAAGATGCAGGGTGATCAGAACTTACATTCACGGGGTGTAATGCGAAAAGAATGCTCCATAAAAAGCAAACTTCGTCTCATTCTGAATATTGATACAAGCTTTCCTATTCCTAATCTATTTTGGCAGTTCAATAAATGACGACCCACGTATTGGTTTATATTTATTGATATTAATTTCTAAATGGGAAATCTCCCTTAGAGACCATCCCGAATCTTTTTCCTGATACTCGCTACATTTGGTTTTAATTTTGGTATACTTATTGTCATAAATTTCATCAAAGTTACCCATGCTACGTGTTATTTCGCAATATTTTGTGTTAAATGACTTTAACCGCCGGATTTTCTTTATTTATATAAATACCAAATTTATTAAATTTCAACGTTAAATTTCACCCCTGAATTAAACGATTTGATAACGTTTTCAAGCACGCTACCAACAGTACCCCTCGAATTGATTAGGAAACTATTTATGTCGATTCCCAAACCTTTAATACAATAGCTAGCTAACCCTTTTTTGAAACTGCTGGAAATTTCAGTAATACCCTGCTGGTACGGGTTAGCTGCTGTCTGGAGATGCTTTTGTGTATCTTAGATGTCCTGCATACTTGACTTTGGTTAGGAAGACTTCGTTACATATGTTACAGTGGTGAATTGCTGGAGTCGGCTGATCTATTTTCATCTTCTTCGAGGCGGGGGGTGAATCGTCGGTATCTAGGGGTCTCTTCGAGGTGGAGTTTAAATCATCGGTATTTAGGTGTCTCTTCGGGCACATTGATGGTATGATATTTTTTGATGTGGCGTTTGTGGTTATCGCTTCTTGTAAATAGTGAATTACAAACTTCACATTTATAATCTACTATTTCATTTTCACCGCAGACTTTCGAATGCCGGAAAAGAATCTCTTTTCTTGCAAAAACTTTTTGACACTTACTACAGAAGAAATTTTTTTTAAGCTTGATGTCGACTTGTTGTGACTGAGTGTAGGTAGCGACTGAAGATTTAGAGTCAGCTCGATCTTATATACGCGTTGGATGTATCACGTGATCCAGACAAGTTGAAATACGAAAATGCTGACTCGATAGTTCCTTACACGTGTTTATCAAAACTTGGTCAAACTCTTAATAGGATAAATATATTAATTTCAAGAAACAGTGTATATTTCTACAGTAACGTGCAGGAAAATGCTCGACGGTTTTAACTTTCTCACGATTCACTTGCACGGGTCAAAAACTAGGGCAAACTTTTGATAGGATAAACACATTAATTCCAAAAAACAGTGTTTATTTCTACGGTCACGTAGGATAAACAGATTAATTCTAAGAAACAGTGTTTCTATGTTCACGTTCAGGAAAATGCTGACTCGACGGTTTTAGCTTTCTCACGATTCACTTGCACGGGTCAAAAACTAGGTAAAACTCTTAATAGGATAAACATATTAATTCCAAGAAACAGTGTTTATTTCTACGGTCACGTAGGATAAACACATGAATTCCTATAAACAGTGTTTATTTCTACGGTCACGTTCAGGAAAATGCTGACTCGACGGTTTTAACTTTCCCACGATTTTTTGCATGAGTTCATCAAAAACTAGGTTAAACTCTTAATAAGGTAAACACACTAATTCCAAGAAACAGTGTTTCTACGCTCACGTTTGCAGACAAGTTGAAACAGGAAAATGCTGACTCGGCGGTTTACACTTTCCCACGATTCTTTGCACGGGTTCAATGACCAAAAGCTAGGTCAAACTCTAAATATGTTTCCACGTACGTAACGTTACGTTACGTAGGATGTCCTCGTACGCTGTGCGTTACTCGCCTTTCTCTTTTTCTCAGTGTATATTTCTATACCGCGCGCTCTCTCTTTTTTTCTCTTTCTCTCAGTGCATATTTCTATAATGCGTGCTCTCGTGACAAGAGTGACAGACAAGCGTGGTCTGTTTATAACCTTAAAAGTAAACAAGAAGAAAAAATAAAAATTGTTCAAACGTATTTTTCTTTTTTGTTGTTTTAATTCATAGGAGTTACATTGTTTATATTATACTCATTATTTTAATTAGATTTTGATAAATGAAATGTCAAGAAAGGATACAAAATACTGAAAAAAAAGTAAGTAGTGAAGTGAATAGTGACATCAGCCAGATTGTTTAGAACTGAGCCATTGCATGATCTCTGTCGGAAGTTCGAGTATTTCATCTAATTCGTGTAGCTCATGAAATCTCGTGTAGCTAATGAAAGAAGCTAAAGGTCTAAAAAAATGTGTAGTGGATAAAGATATTAGTGGTGAGGATTATAGACAATGTATGTTAACCGGGGAAAGAATATATTGCAAACAGCAACTATTTGAAAGCTACAAGCATGTCATATAAAACATCGAACAAAATTAAATTGCTTTGAGTAGCAATAACGATTAACGATGCATTTGCCATAACGGAATAAATATTCTCGCATGGGGTAACTGTCGTACTCCATAATTGTTATAAATTTATATATTATGTTTATATATATATATATATATATATATATATATAATATATATATATATATATATATATATATATATATATATATATATATATATATATATATATATATATAATATATATGTATTCGATCTTGTAAATATTGATATATATTTTAATTATAATTAATGAATATTTTTGGTATTCTAAATATGAATAATATATATTTTTTTATTGCAATTATTAATAATGTTTATACATATATTATTTATTCTATAAAACTGTAAATATAATGTTTATATTCTTAACATTTTAGGATTTTTCTTTTATTATGTTCTAAATTCTTAAAACTGTAATAACTTTTATTTTAATAATAATAAATGTTTATATAACGATTTTTCTACTATTATATTATCGCCCACTTTATACGTTTTCAGCCTGAACGCAAAGGAATGATGAGAGAACTGCAGAAAATTACAAATTAGACAATTTATGTTTTTTATCATACCTTTTCTATAATAATAATAATGGGCTCCCGTTTTAAACGATGTGAGATATGTGGGGAAGCTAGTGACGTGTGGGCGCATTGGGCTCAAAGCTGTGCAGGATGTCATTGGAGCAGAGAGGAGAGTGTGGTAGTAGAAGACTGGGGCTCGTGTATGTGGGAGGACGGAACGGGATGGCCCTTGATGAAAAGAGTGGTGGAGTTAAGAAAGAATAAAACTTTAGTTCTTTTACCATCTGGTGACGCGTGATTTTATTATTATTATTATTTGAGAGGAAATGTTGTTTTTGAGAGGATTTTTTTTTCTTTTTCTTTTTGTTTGTTTTCTTCTAGTTATTTATTATTTTTTGTTCTGTCTTAGGTTGGAGCGTGTGTGTAATTATTTGGTTAACATAGATGGTAGCACTATTATATGTAAAACTGTAGTTGTTTATGCCAATAAAAGGAATCTAATCAAATAATAATAATAACTAAGTCTAACCTAACCTAATTGTTTATCCAGTATCCACATTGTTTATCCAGTAGCGTGTGTTGTCCCAGTATACGGGTGAATTTGGAATCTCATCAACATTCAACAGAAATATTCAATTTTATACTTTGCAGTATATCCTCGTCGGAGGTTTTAGCGCAAAATATTTCCCGTAAATGTTTGTTGTACCATTCATCTAAGTTTACATGTTATGATAATTGAATAGAATTACGTAAATGGTAGTAATTCCCATCGTTCGGCTGTCGTGTTACCAATTCTGTAGATATCCATAGAGGCGATTGAACTATTTGTAGTATTCGACGTATTTCAGTTTCAAACGGAATAAAGCATTTATCGAAAAAACGAAATGTTATTTTCAGATGTCGGTGTGATAAAGGCAGATATCATAGAAGCATTAGGCCAAGTAATTACATCCGAGCATATGTTTCCATCATTTTTACAACTGGTGTTCTCCTCAATACAACCATCCTCGATGTATAGTTCTGAACGTGCCGAGCGTGTATCTGTAGATGTCGCGGAGAAAATTCAAAATGAGTGGTGGACATATTTACAGATAGGGGTTGATTCAATTGAGATTATGGAATTTAGATAGACAAGACTAGAGAGACAAGACTAGACAAGACTAGACCGACAAGACAGGACTGGGCAGATAAGACTAGACAGACAAGACTAGACAGGACTAAACCGGTAAGACTAGACATACAAGACAATACTAGACAAGCGGTGAAAATTGCGGGTGGGTAGAGGTCGTGTATGCATAATTAATTACAAACATATTACGGCTTGATTCAATTGAGATTATAGGATTTAGGACAAGAACATATAAGACTAGTTCACATATATCCTGCGATATTTATCTGAATAATTTCGTACGTGTAAGGGAAATTTCTTAAACTTCTCGATCGTATTAATTATTTCAAATAAAAAAGTATTTCTGCTATTAGCTTTAATTTTTAGTGTGACATGGTATTGTTTCTTTTTTAAATTTACGTAATCAGTTTAATATTTGAACTTTTGATTTTAAATGTATATCAAACAAATAACACACGATTATTTTCTACAACTACGACAGTGAATGTTTATGTAACCGCGCGCTTAGGACCGGGCGCTCGATAAAATATATAAACAATTATGTACCGTTTAAAATTTACATCCGCTGCATTTAAAAACTGCCGCAATAAGAAACGCGGTCTAATTAATTTAGTATTTATCTTGTAAATGCATTCGAGTATGACATATCTAAATTGTGAAATAGGAAACGCTATCAGTTTCATGTTTTAACTTATCTGGATGCGAGTTTGAACTTATTCGATGTATTCTGAGAAATTTGAATGAGTCATACATGCATAGAATCTTGGGAAAGTATAAACTGTTGTTGAAAAGTGGAAATAATAAATTATGAAACTCGGTCTAATCAATTTCTCGAGATTAATCTGTATGTTTATTTTAATCCGCATATTATGATTTTGATTCACTGTTAGACATGACCGAATGTCTGGTGCTGATATTCATCTACTTGCATCTACTTTTCGTCTACTTGCATCCACTTTTCATCTACTTGCATCCACTTTTCATCTACTTGCATCCACTTTTCATCTATTTGCATCCACTTTTCATCTACTTGCATCCACTTTAAACTAGAATTGATAGAAAAAAAAATAGAAACATGAATATGAATATGAACGATATCAGTCGTTTCCTATCTCACAATTTAGATTTTGACATCATTTGAGTATGACATCTCGCATGCATTTACAAGATCAAGTACTAAATTAATTAGACCGCGTTTCTTATTGAGGCAGTTTTTAAATGCAGCGGTTATAATTTTTAAACGGGACATGATTGTTTATATATTTTATCAAGCGCCCGGTCCCAAGCGCGCGGTTACATAAACATTAACTGTCGTAGTTGTAGAAAATAATCGTGTGTTATTTGTTTGATATACATTTAAAAGCTTCAAGTTCAAATACTAAACTGATTGCGTAAACTTAAAAAAGAAACAATACCATGACACACTAAAAATTAAACCTAATAACAGAAATACTTTTTATTTTAAATAATTATTACGATCGAGTTCATAGACAAGTTTAAGAAATTTCGCTTACACATAGGAAATTATTCAGATAAATATCGCAGGATATATGTGATCTAGTCTTATATGTTCTTGTCCTAAATCCTATAATCTCAATTGAATCAAGCCGTCATATGTTTGCAATCAATTATGCATACACGACTTCTACCCACCCGCAATTCACCGCTTGTCTAGTCTTGTCTAGTATGTCTAGTCTTGCCTGTTTAGTCCTGTCTAGTCTTGTCTGTCTAGTCTTATCTGTCTAGTCCTGTCTTTTTTGTCTAGTCTTGTCTGTCTAGTCTCGTCAATCTAACCTCCATAATCTCAATTGAATCAACCCCTATCTGTAAATATATCCACCACACATTTTAAATTTTCTCCGCGCCATCTACACATACACGCTCGGACACGTTCAGAACTACTCCTCGAGGATGGTTGTATTGAGGAGAACACCAGTTGTAAAAATGATGAAAACATATGCTGGGATAAAATTACTTGGCCTAATGCTTCTATGATATCTGCCTTTATCACACCGACATCTGAAAATAACAATTCGTTTTTTTCGATAAATACTTTATTCCGTTTGAAGCTGAAATACGTACAGAAATACATACATAAATACATACAGAATACTACAAATAGTTCAATCGCCTCTATGGATATCTACAGAATTGTTAACCCGACGGCCGAACGATGGGAATTACTACTATTTACGTAATTCTATTCAATTATCATAACATGTAAACTTAGAGGAATGGTACAACAAACATTTACGGGAAATCTTCTGCGCTAAAATCTCCGACGAGGATATACTGCAAACTATAAAATTGAATATTTCTGTAGTCTGCTGATGAGATTCCAAAATCACCCGTATACTTGGACAATACACGCTACTGGATAAACAACGTGAATTCATTAGCGTGGGACATTTTCGTATAATTATTTGTGATAATGTTAGTATATAATATTATAATTGTATTAATAGGAAAGATATTTTATTGATTAAATTTTATCTTTTTCAATACCCTACAAAACTTTCTTCGATAAAATATTAGGTTAGAATAGATTAAGTTATTATTAGTTAATACCTTCCAATATTTTTCTTTATTAGGTTAGGTTAAACTAAGATATTATTATTATTATAGAAAAGGTATGATAAAAAACAGAAATTGTTTAATTTGTAATTTTCTGCAGTTCTCTCATCATTCCTTTGCGTTCAGGCTAAAAACGTATAAAAAGGGTGATAACATAATAAAAGAAAAATCGTTATAGATATATAAACATTTATTATTATTATTAAAATAAACGCTATTTACAAGTTATGTATACTGTTTTAAGAATTTAGAACATTAAAAGAAAAATCCTAATATCTTAAAAATATAAACATTATATTTACAGTTTTATAGAATAAACAATATATGTATACACATTATTAACAGTTGCAATAAAAGAATATATAATATTAATAGTTACAATACAAGAAATATACATTATTTACAATTAAAATATATATATATAAACAATATTTACAAAAAGAACAAAAAAGAACAAAAATATATATATTTATATATCATCATCATCATCAATGGCGCTACAGCCCGAGTCGGGCCTTGGCCTCCTGAATGCTCCGTCTCCAGTTTTCTCGGTCCAATGACCGCGTCCTCCACGTTGCAAATTTCAGAAGGGATCTGCTGTCTTCGTCAATGGAATCCTCCCAGCGTTTTCTTGGTTTTCACGTTTCACTGCCATAGCAGAGTACAGGTCTTATTATTGTTTTGTAGATTCGCAGCTTCGTTTTTCTGTGCACGTCTTTACATTTGATTATAGGAAGTACCGAATAATATGTCTTGTTTGCTATCATTATGCGTCTTTTTATTTCGTTGATTTCATTGCCGTCTTTGGAGAGATTGGCTCCCAGATATATGAAATTGTCCACATTTTCTATGTTATAGTTTGCTATCGTTAGATTTTGTCTGATTGGCGTGTTTCTTCGTGATTGTACCATAACTTTCGTTTTGTTTTCATTCATGCGTAACCCTACTTCTAGTGCTGCCGTGTCAAGATTAACGAATACTTCCTTGGCGTCTAGTTTTGAGCGCGCCATTATGTTTATGTCATCTGCGTAAGCTACTATTTGGGTTGATTTAAATAATAGCGTCCCTCTGGTGGCAACAGGGAGTTTTCGTACGACATATTCCAAAGCCAGATTAAACAGTGTGGGTGCAAGGCCATCTCCTTGCTTCAGCCCTGAGAGCGTTAGGAAGCTTGTTGTCAGCTCGTTCTGGATTCTTACTTGGCATGTTGAGTTGGTCATTGTAAGCCTTGTCAGTCGAACGAGTTTCGCTGGTATTCCCAGTTCCAGCATTATCGTGTACAGTACACTTCTGTCGATACTGTCATAAGCTTGTTTAAAATCTACGAATATTTGGTGCACATCGATGTTATATTCCCAGCATTTCTCTAGCACCTGCTTTACTGAGAAAATTTGATCCGTAGTTGATCGTCCGGCTCTGAATCCTCCTTGGTATTCTCCAATTATATTTTCGGCATAGGGTTTAATTCGAGACTCGATGATCTTCGTCAAGATTTTATAGCATGTGCACAGCAATGAAATCCCTCTATAGTTTTCGCAGCACAGTTTGTCACCCTTTTTGTATATCGGACATATAATGCTTTTTCGCCAATCGTCAGGTAGTGTTTCCTGTGTCCATATTTGTAGCAGCAAGGTGTGAATTTTTGTAGCTACGCATTCACCACCGCTCTTCAGGAGTTTGGCTGGAATGTCGTCTATGCCCGGCGCCTTGTTGTTTTTTAATTTGTTGAGGGCATCTTTTACTTCTTCTACTGTAGGGAGGCTCACTATATTTTCGTCAGTAGCTGCCTCGGTCAAGTTGTCAGTTACGGTAGTGGACGGTGGTGAATTCGGGTTAAGCAACTGTTGGAAATATTGCCCCCATCTCGTCTTTATCTCCTCTGTGCTGCTAATAATGCCTCCTGCAGCGTCCTTGCATAGGCTCGTGCTTGGTTGATACCCTCGGTTTTGGTTTTTAACTATTGCATATGCCGCTTTTGTGTTATTTGACTTAAAATGTTCGTCCATTTTGCATAGCTCGTCATTCAGGTACCTTCTTTTCTTCTTTCTACAAATTTTGTTTGCAGATCGTCTGAGTTCGTCAAATATGTCTCTCTTGGCTCTTGTCGGTCGTTCGGTGAATTGTTTGTAAGCTACATTCTTTTTGTCTATTGCATCTCGGCATTCATCATCGAACCAATCGTTTTTCTTTCGCCGGGGCTGGTGGCCTATAACCTCCTCTGCGACAGACTTAATGCCATTTTTGATGGAGAGCCATAACTGCTCTATTGGCAATTCGTGATGGTTGGATATTTGGTCAAAATGTCTGTTTAAAGCTGATGCGTATGCGCCTGCGGTTGACTCGTCTTTCAGCTTCTCGATGTCGAATTTGAGTGTCGGTTGGAATTTTGCGGGTCTTCTGTTTGCGATTCGACACCGGAATAAGGCTTTGACCAAATAGTGGTCAGAGTCGCAGTTAGCCCCTCTGTAGGTTCTTACATCTAAGAGGCTGGAGGCTGCCCTTTTATCAATAAGAACGTGGTCTATCTGGTTATACGTCCTTCCATCAGGTGACGCCCAGGTTCTTTTGTGAATGCTTCGATGCGGGAAGCAAGTTGAGCTTACTATTACGTTTCTACTGCAGGCGAAATCAACTAGACGTTGGCCGTTGTCATTGTTAATGTCGTGGAGACTGTGCCCTCCGGTTGTTCCTCTTTGTGTGTCCTCCTTCCCAACCTTCGCGTTGAAGTCACCTAGTATGATCTTGATGTCATTTGAGGGCAATGAGTCATAAATTGATTCAAGATGACTATAGAACTCGTCCTTAGTGGCCTCGTCCTTATCCTCCGTTGGGGCGTGAACATTAATGAGCCAGATGTTGAAAAATGTTGTCTTTATGCGAAGTGCACACAATCTTTCGTTAATGGGTTTGAAGTTGGTAATATGCTGTTTAAAAGCTTTGCTGACGACAAAAGCTACTCCAAACTCACGGCTTCCCGATAGTTTTCCACTTTTAAATATTGTGTGCGACCTCATGTCGGTTATCTCGCTGCCAAGCCATTTAGTTTCCTGGAGTGCAATAACATCAATGTTAAATTTATCAACTTGTTCTAGGAGTGATTTTAGAGCTCCAGGTTTGAACAAGGATCGTACATTCCAGGTTCCGAAAGAGTGATCAAATTTCCGTTTGCCAGGTCGTTTCCGTTGAATCTGTCCAATCCGAGGCGAAGCGTCAGGTTCCTTAACAAGTTTTTCTTTTTCCGGGAATAGGTTGTTAGCCCATCGCCCAACCCCCAATCTGGAGGCTCAGGTCTGTGTACTCAACCGCACAGACACGGCTTGACAATTTTCAGCTGGATGGGATATGTTGGAGTTCTCACAGCTATGCCGCGAGTCCAACTCTATCCGTCCTTAGCCTACTTCCTGAGACGCACTGGTGTTTCTGGCCATTCAGGGTGTCTACCCTCCTCCTTTCGCAAACCGGGCTTGGGACCGTCTATGGCGGAGTTTATATATATATATATATATATATATATTATATATATATATATATATATATATATATATATATATATATATATATATATATAGTATGCGTCTAACCGTTGACCCGCACGGACGCATATATCTCTTGAGAATGGCGAATGTTAGTTCGCCGAAACGTCGAGAATCCGGTTCTTTTCAGAACCAACCCTCAACATCAACGCGGAATCCCCGAGAAAACAATACAACACAGGTATCTATCCGCGAAAACCTCAAATACAACATATATATATATATATATATATATATATATATATATATATATATATATATATATATATATATATATATATATATATATATATATAAACATAATATATGAATTTTTTACAATTATGGATTACGAGATTTACCCCATGCGACAGTATTTATTTCGTTAGGGTAAATGTATCGTTTATCGTCATTGCTACTCTTTGCAATTTTATTTTGTTCGATGGTATATATGACATGCTTGTAGCTTTTAAATATTTGGTGTTTGCGATATATTCTTTCCCCTGTTAACATACATTGTCTATAATCCTCACCACTAATATCTTTATCCACTACACTTTTTTTACGCCCTTAGCTTTCTTCTTCCAATTCACTTTATCTTACTCTTACCCCGACAAATTCGAACATAATCTCACCCCCAACTCGTCCCTCATTAAACCTAACACACTTTAATTTTTTAACGGCATGTTGAAAACGTTATCAGATGCGAAATTGCTGGTTGCAAATTTTTCGATATTCTCTTTGATATCTATAAAAATATCGTCCGTTTCAATCAATAAAATAAAACTGTCGGAATCACAGTAGCACAGAGTAACTTTTTCACCGTACTTATGTTTCAGAAAATCATAAAAAACTCGTACATTAACAATTTCGACAATTCCAAAACGGCAAACCCCACATAAATCGGTTTGTTATAAATGACTTTTAACTTATTAAATTGGATAGCAACTAAATCGGTAAATGTTCAAACACTTCTCATGTTCGGTTTAGCCAGAAGTGTTTCCGCGCCAGGTTTACGGCCAATATCTTTCCAATGATTGATAAAATTTACTTCAACTCGTTTATTCACATTCTCCATTATTTTGCCAAATACACTATTATTCATTAATTTAATATTGCGAAATCGTTTTAGCTGTCTGTCGTAAAGTAGTGCTTATATCAATATATGGTTTTTGCCCATCAGATTGTTTGAATTCTATAATTTTTTGAATTTTTGTAATTTTAAACCCGTGATTTATTGCCTGCTTTAAGTTTCTGTAGTATACTTTTCTTTGTTGTTTAATATTGGAATAAGTTTTCTCTTATTAAATTTTGAATCTGGTGGAGTCATGCTTTCAACGAGGAATGGTAAATCGTCATGTGGGGCCTGTAGCGATTCAGGATACTCGATGTCTGCTTCGATGAAATAGCCAATAGGTGAATCGTCACTCATTTTCGTCACGTCAAAGCCCAAAATTTCAGTCTCCGTCAACCATTTAAAATTGCGGTAAAGCATTAGTTGAGAAAGTGCCCAGCCATAAAAATTATTCGCATCCCAGTACGCTAAATATTTTCTGGGTTGGTTCGACTTATACTCGGTTAAGTATTTGTTATTCGCCTTAGCATATCTCAGTGAGGCTTGGCAAATACCTCATCTAATACCTTTGGAGATAAAATGGTTCATGTCTATATCCATAAAAAGTTACAAATTTATGTTACTTATTTTCAGCATTGCATCCCAGGTTAGTCCAGGTGCCGTTTAATAATGGGCTGGATCAAGCTGATATGTAGTGATACATAAACTTCGGAAATGTTCAAAAATGTCCGCCAGTAATAATACGTCAGTCCTTAAATACAGGTCAAAGTAATCTTTTAAATTTCGACAATGGAAGGTATTCCAAACCGTCTGGGCAAAATTATATTCTTTGTCGGTGATGATATAATTTTTTAAAGAATCGTTAAAGCAGTCCTTGTGCGGTAAAGATGTCTCAGTCAACCTATCGAATGAGTCCATGTGTTTGTATGGGAAAACACCTTTTTGCCTAATTAATACGAAATGTTCATTGTTGGGGAAACATTTTCTAACTTCTATGCATTGTTTATCTGATAAATTTTTCGCGAGTTTCTCCAACGAGCTGGCCATAAATCTTAATGAATCAATAAATCTTAATTTCAAATATTTTCTACCCTTTTTTTATCTACATATTCACCAACAGGTAGATTTTTGGTGATGGATATATATTTTTCCTTATTTTGAGGGATTATATCAATTTTTTCCTCGTCAGATCCAAATTCTTTAATAAATAAATGAACATCATAATTCGACGTGTTATGGAAAAATACCGGGATCATTGTAGGTATTTTATAATTCAAATAACAATTTGAGTGGGCGGCTCCCCGAAATTTACCCGTTAAATGATCGTGATGGGCGACTTTGTCTGTTACTGGTAATAATTTATTACATATGTGACAAGAAGTGGCCGTATCGTATGAATTTTGCTCATCTGCAGTTAATTTAATCATCGGAAGAACGACGATTAAATGTTCCCTGTATAATTCCTTAACATCTGCATATAGGTTCTGACTAAACAATTTCGGGCAATCTTCCCCGGTATATGTAAAAAATTTACTCATTGAATCATCGAATGAACATTTTATATTATAGACGAAACTGTATGGTACGTGGATATGTGTCTGATTAGAATAGCTATTGTCAGGGTTCGGTGAGCATGTATCAATAGGATTTAAAATTGATTCATAATCTGCGTATTCAACAAAGGGTATACGCATTTTTCTATCGAAATTTTGTAAGTTTAATATATTCCCCGGCATCATATCACCTCTCTTATCTATTACAAGGTCTTCCGTCGGCATAATTGTGTAAATTGTGTTACAGTCATTCAATGTATGTTGATTAAACGAAAATTATATTGAAAAAAAAGTTAAGCAGCCGCAACATAAATATTTTTTATCGAGACGCGATGCGATTTGACTTCTTACAAGCCGTGAAATATTTTTAATATAAACATAATGTCCTTTAACACATATAATAAATTTACATGTCTTTCCCATGTCTCGTTAGTATGGTAAATTGGTCCAACTACGTCATGTTGATTAGATTTAAAATTAAACTCCAAGCTATAAACGTTAATACTAATATTATTCAGCTGTTCAAATTTTGAAATGTCTTTAATTTAAGCGGATATTCTAGTCTGTCATATTCTAAAATGGAAGAAAAGTGGGGATATGATGCCGGGCGATCAGATCTCTCATTCGCGGGGTGGAATGCGGATACAATGCTTCATAAAAAACAAAATTCGTCTTTATTCTGTATATTGATACAAGCTTTCCTATCCTAATTTCTTTTGGAAGTTCAATAAATGACGGCCCACGTATTGGTTTATATTTATTGAAATTAATTTCTAAATGAGAAATCTCCCTTAGTGACCATCCCGAATCTTTCTCCTGAAACTCGCTACATTTGGTTTTAATTTTTGGCACACATACTGTCATAAATTTCATCCAAGTTACTCATGCTACGTGTTATTTTGCAATATTTTATGTTAAATAACTTTAACCGCCGGATTTTTTTCATTTATATAAATTCCAAAGAGTTCAATGTTAAATTTCACCCCTGAATTAAACGATTTGATAACGTTTTCAAGCACGCTACCAACAGTACCCCTCGAATTGATTAGGAAATTATTTACGTCGATTCCCAAACCTTTAATACAATAGCTAGCTACCCTTTTTTGAAACTGCTGGAAATTTCAGTAATACCTTGCTGGCACGGGTTAGCTTCTGTCTGAAGATGCTTTCGTGTATCTTAGATGTCCTGCATATTTGGTCTTGGTTATGAAGACTTGGTCACATATGTTACAGTGGTGAATTGATGGAGTCGGCTGATCTATTTTCATCTTCTTCGAAGGGTGGGGGAGGGGGGGGGGTTAATCGTCGGTATCTAGGGGTCTCTTCGAGGTGGAGGTTGAATCATCGGTATTTAGGGGTTTCTTCGAGGTGGTGGGCACATTGATGTTATGATATTTAACATGTGGCGTTTGTGGTTATCGCTTCTTGTATATAGTGAATTACAAACTTCACATTTATAATCCACTATTTCATTTTCACCGCAGACTTTCGAATGCCGGAAAAAATATATTTTCTAGCAAAAACTTTTTGACATTTACTGCAGGAGAATATTTTTAAGCTTGATGTCGACTTGTCGTGACTGAGTGTAGTTAGCGACTGAAGATTTGGCATGCGATCCTTTGTTTTGTGGCGGTTGTGGGCCGTGAGCCCGTCCTTCCGCCGTCTTTTGTTTTGGTTCGTTTTTTTTCTTTTTTTTTGTTTTGTCTGTTTGTCTTTTGGTTCGGTTTTGGCGAGAAGCGTTAAAACAACGGCTCTTTTCAGTTTTTTTTTTCTCCGGTTTCTTCTGTGTTGTCTCATTTGGTGTATTGTCGGTGTGGTCCTTTTGTTTCTCTGGGGTTGCTTTGGGTACTCTCTAGGTAGAAAACAGTGTTATTTATTGTCTGAATGTGGTTTGTTGCAGTTTTGGGAATTTCCACTTGACGTTTGTTTTGTAGTTTGCGGTTTGTTGTATTGTTATATTGTCATGTTGTCGCATGTTGTCAAATGTTTTTTTGTGTAAGTCTTGCTATGTGCTCTGTGATTGTCTCCATTTCGTGGTCTTTATGTATTTCTTCGTTGGTTTTGTACCATCGCGAGTCTGTGATTTGTCTCAGTATTTTGTTTTGCATAATTTGTAGTCGGTATTTTGTGTGTTTGTCAGCTTGCTTCCAGCAGGTCGCCGAGTATGTCATTATTGGTCGTATTACTGTCTTGTACAGTTTCAGCTTATTTTCCATGTTGAGTTTGCTTTTCCTGTTGATGAGGGGATAAAGATAGCCATTAATTTGTTTAGTTTTCTTTACAATGTAATCCATATGTCTTGCGAAGGTTATCTTTTATCCAGTATAATACCTAGATATTTTACCTGATTTTCTCATTTTATACTTGTATTATTAATCTTGAGGCGTTTTGTTGGGATGTGTTTGAATTTTCTTATTGTGAACATGATGGCTTGAGTTTTCTCAGCGTTAGGTCGTATTTTCCACGTGTTATACCAGCGATTTATCTCATCTAGGTGATTTTGTAGTCTCTCGGTGATGGTGCTCGCCAGGATTCCTCTGGTAAATATAGCAGTGTCGTCTGCGTATAGTGCAATTTTTGTGTTTTCCATTCTTGGTATGTCAGCGGTGTAAATGTTGTAGAGCAGGGGCCCCAGTATAGATCCTTGGAGGACACCCGCTCCCACTGGACGTGTCGTCGACATCGTGTCATTTAATTTCACATTTTCACATGGAACGTTCTGTTGCCGTGGTACGAAGCTAGTAGTTTTATCATCCCCATCGGGAATTTGAATTTATTCATTTTATATATTAAGCCTTCGTGCCACATCTTGTCGAAGGCCTTTGAGACGTCCAGGAGTACCGCACCCATGGCGTATCCTCTGTTTAAAGCGTCTATTATCGCTTCGGTTGTTCTAGTTGTCTGGTACGTTGTGCAATGTTCTTGTCTGAATCCGTACTGTTCGTCCGGGATTATTTGTTTCTCGTCAACTATGTCTGTCAGTCGATTGTGTATTATTTTCTCCGTTATTTTTCCAAGTCCTGTTAGTAGGCTTATTGGCCTGTAGCTTGATGTTTTGTTCCTGGGTTTGTTGGGTTTGGAAATCAGTATTGCTGTGGCGTGTTTCCATTGGGTCGGAAACGTTCTGAGTTTGAGCGATGCGTTTAGGATTTGATTCATTCTGTCTATAACGGGCGGCGTTAGGTTCTTGATAGTCACATTGTTAATATTATCACAACCGGGTGCTTTCCTGTTTTTAAGGTTTTTTATTATCTTGGCTATTTCCTCTGGCGTTGATTCTCTTATGTCGCAGTTTTCTTCGCTGTTTAGAATCCTCCTTACCGTTTCGTAGATTCCTTGAGAGTTGTGGATTGCTTTTGGGATATTTGGTGTGAATTGTTCTTCGAGGGCGTTTGCGAAAGTCTCTGTCTTGTCAATGTCAGAGGTTGCTGTGCTGCCGTCGTTCTTTTTGATAGGTGGTATTGTGCTGCGGTTCTGTTGTTTTAGAGTCTTGGCTAAGTACCACGGTTCGTCTTTGGTGTCGTTTATTCGTTCTAGTTTGTTTTCCCAGTCTGCGTTGTGTTGTTCTTGTAGCGCCAGTTTTACTTGTTTTGTCAATCTTTTCAGGACCGTTTTGTCTGTCGGTGCTAATGTACGTTGGTACGTCTTGTTTGCTTTCCGTTTTGCGCGTATTAGGTTCATTATTTCCTGTGGGTGTGTAGCTGTTTTGTTGAAGGTTAGTTTTCTTGTGGCGGTATGGAGCGCCTCCTTTATTTCGTTCTCGAATGTTTGCGCCGCCTGTTCTAGGCTTAATGGGTCTGTAATATCTGTGCAGGTAATATCTAGGTTCTCTTTAAACTTTTCCCAGTTTGTTAATGTTTTCTCGCACGTTCTTCTCGCACTTTTTGTTTGGATGTTCATGTGCACGGGGTTGTGATCGGAGCTCAAGTCTTCAATACAGACTATGTCGATGTTTGCTGTGACGTTTTTCATTACCGCTATGTCCAATATGTCCGGCGGGTGTGTGTTATTACCTGTGAAATGTGTTGGCTCGTTTGGGGCTAGAGCAGTTAGTAGGCGGTTTTCTGTGTAAAGTTTTAGTTCTCTTTTTGATTTGTTTTTCGGCAGTTCCACTGTGTGTGTTTTGCGTTAAAGTCTCATGCGGCTATCGTTGCCGTGTTATTTCTAAATATTTTATCAAAGTCTGGAGTGCCCATTTCTTTCCTTGGTGGCGAGTATAGTGAATACAAGGCCAGTGGACCGTCTGCTGTCATTATTTCGATTCCTATCGTTTCTGTGTTATCCGTCGTGTCAACTTCGGGCAATTCGTGGTGTTTCAAATTCCTCTTGATTATTGTGGCAACTTCGCCTGCAGCTTGTTGGCCCCTGTCTTTCCTGTAGGTTTGGTAGTTTGGAATGTTCAGGCGATTGCAGCGTCGCAGGTGCGTCTCGTTGATTAGCGCCACATCTATGTTGTATTCTGTCATGTGTGCTACCAGTTCTAGTTTCTTACTTTCAACTCCGTTTGCGATCCAGAAAACAAACTTTAGTTCGTCTACGTTCCGTTTTCTAATCATTTTTGATGATTTTGACGATGTATGTGATGGTTTTTGCGTAATTTGTCAGTTCGTCGTCGTCTGTTTGTACAGAGGGATAATTCTTTAGTAGTTTCGATAATTCGTCCAATACTTTGTCTATTTTTGTTTTTGTCATCGGTGTTTTCCTTTCGCTGTTTTGTCTGTTTTCGCTGGTGGTTGCTTGTGCTGTGTCCCGGTATGTCGTGTTTTCTCTAGCTGTAGCTTGTCTGTAGCTGTTGGGGTTTGTCATTGGGAGTTGGTCGTTGTCTTGTCATCCCTGCGGTTCTGTTTGTTGGTTTGGCGGGGGAGTTCCTCCATATTGAGACGCGTTCGCCTCCGCAGTTTGCGCATTTGGGTGGCAGTGTTGCTGGTTTCTCGCATAGGTGCGTGCTGTGTTTTCCAGCACATTTCATGCACCTATATTCCGCATTGAAGTTTCTCTGTACGTGTCCATAGAGCTGACATCTATGGCATTGTACTGTGTCTCCTCTGGGTTTGAGCGGCTCTATTCTTACGCAGAGGTGGTGTATTCTTTCCATTTGATAGATGGATTTGTACTGTTTAGGTATTTCCACTAATACCATTTGGATAGGGGTCGCGTTCCTTCCCTTCATTCTTGTCACCTTGATTGCCGGGTAACCTTTTTCGGCTAGGTCGTAGAGTATTACTTCTTCCTTGACTTCGGTGGGGATTCCCTTGATCACCACCTTGAGGTTCTTCTCGGAGCTCAGTTGGTGAGTGTGGAACTCATGTAGTTTTCTTCTTTCATTAGTTTGTGCATTTCACGATAATCCGTTATCGTTTGTGGTTGGATCCTTATTCCGTATCTTGTCGACGTTGCCCTTGTGAATTTGGTGTGTTTGCTGTCCAGTTTCTTGCTGAATCTGGTCCATTTTTCTTTGTTCCGTAGGATGATTGGGGTGTTGTTCTTTTCTTCGGTGGGGTTTTCGGTTTCTGGTTCTATATATTCTTCGTCGTCACTGTCCTCTGTGTCTAAGCATGCATACATGTTCATCCTTACCTGCGATCCTGACGTGCTCTGTCTCTCCAGTTTGGCAGTTTTCTTGGGAAACTTGAACGTTTCCTCGTCCTCCTGTTCGGGTTTGCGCTTGGGGGCGGCTTCGGTGGGGCTGTCCGTGTCCATCGGCGTGGCTCTTCTCCATGGGGCGGCTTCGGTTGCTCTCTTGGGGGCGGCTTCCGTTATTCTCGTGGCGGCGGCTTCGGTTGATCTCTTGGGGGCTACTTCGGTGGCTCTTCTGGGGGTGGCTCCGGTTGGTTTTTTTGGGACGACTTCGGCTGTCCTCTCGGCGGTGGTCCCTCTGGTCGTGGCTGTTTCCTGGGGTTGATCTTTGTCGGTTTGGGTTTTGTTTCTCCGTCTGATTATGTAATTCAGCAGGAACTCGATGACTCTGTCGTCCATGGTGTCCAGGACGGCGGTGTCGACTTGTAGGGCTACGGCGGCTCCGTTGAAGGTTGTTGCAATGAATGAATTCATTTTTCTGCTTGGTGGTTTTTCTTGGCTTTGTCAAGAGTGGATTTGTTTAACGTTCTTCTTGCGAAGGTCGGTTAGACTATGACTGAAGATTTAGTCAGCTCGATCTTATATACGCGTTGGATGTATCTCGTGATCCAGACAAGTTGAAATACGAAAATGCTGACTCGATAGTTCCTTATACGTGTTTATCAAAACTAGGTCAAACTCTTAATAGGATAAACACATTAATTCCAAGAAACAGTGTTTATTTCTACAGTCACGTAGGATAACACATTAATTACAAGAAACAGTGTTTATTTCTACAGTAACGTTCAGGAAAACGCTCGACGGCTTTCTAACGATTCACTTGCACGGGTCAAAAACTAGGTAAAACTCGTAATAGGATAAACACATTAATTCCAAGAAACTGTGTTTATTTCTAAGGTCACGTAGGATGAACACATTAATTCCAATAAATAGTGTTTATTTCTACGGTCACGTTAAGGAAAAGCTGACTCGACGGTTTTAACTTTCCCATGATTTTTTGCATGAGTTCATCAAAAACTAGGTTAAACTCTTAATAGGATAAACACACTAAGTCCAAGAAACAGTGTTTCTACGCTCACGTTTACAGAGAATTTGAAACAGCAAAATGCTGACTCGACGGTTTTAACTTTCCCACGATTCTTTGCACGGGTTCAATGACCAAAAACTAGGTCAAACTCTTAATATGTTTCCACCCTCCTCACACCCAATTTTGAATTTACCTATCCGCGTCAAATTTTGAATCTTGCAAAACCGGAACCTGCGCAAAACCGGAAGTCTATACCGGAAGTTGGAAACTGGAAGTCGGAAACCGGAAGTCGGGAACCAGAAGTCGAAACCGGAAGCCGAAACCTGAGGTCGGGAACTGGAAGTCGAAACCGGTAGTGTCCGGTAGTGTCAAGGTCGAGGTCAAGGTCGGGAGGTGGGAGGCGGCGCCAGAACGCATCATCTTTCCCTACTCGACATCGACATCGACATCGAAACATTCTAAAAATGTTTACCTGCGATAAGTGCGAAAAAGTTTTGTCAAGAAAAGGTAATCTTTACCGTCATAAGAAAGTCTCTGGTGAAAATGAAATAATGAATTATAAATGCGATGTTTGTAATTTACAATTTACAAGAAGTCATAACTACAAGCGTCACATGAAAAAAAATCATAACATAAATGAAAAGAAGAGCGATGATGCACCATCCACCTCAAAGGGGTATCCTTATATCAATGAAAAGAAGGGAATCCTAAATAATGAAGATTCACCCTCCACCTCGAAGAAGGGTAAATTAGATCAGTCGGCCACTTCAACCCATCACTGCGAAATCAACAATTTTTAATCAACAATTCCCAGCCAGAGTCAATTATGAAGATCACCCTAGATCGCAGAAGCATCTTTAAGCAGCAGCGAGGCTATTCCAACAAGATGTAACCGAAAGCTGCTCCACTTTCAAGAAAAGGGTTGCAACTTATAGAATGACTGGTTCAGGTGTTAATATAGAAAGCTTTATTAGTAAATTTAGGGATACTTTTGGTAGAATGATTAAAAACATTAACAAATCACATAATTCCGGTATTAAATTCAACATTGAACATTTTAGGATTTAACTACATAAAAATCCCGTGGGCGAATTAAAGTCATTTTATACAAAATATTGCGAAATTTACGATAATATGTGTGCTACAATTAAAACTAAATGTGGCGAGTTTCAGGAGAACGATTCTGGTTGGGCCATAAGGGAGATTTCCCATTTAGATATTTATATCAATAAATATAAACCAATACCTGGAGTTTTACGTGGTACGGAGTGGTGCGGAGTGGTACGTTACAGTTTTGCTTTTCATAGAGCATTGCATTACACATGAACATTCCTATCGCCCGGCATTATACACTCACTTTTCTCAAATTTTAAATTACGACGGACTAAGAGTTTCCACTTAGAATTAAAGATATTTCTAAATTTGAACAGATGAATAATATTAGTATTAACGTTTATGGTCTAGAGCAGGCTTGTCCAACCCGCGGCCCGCGGGCCGCATGCGGCCCTGGACTGCTATGAATGCGGCCCAACGACAAATCGTAAACTTCCACAAATTCCCGCTATATATGTACATCTGACGTTTTTGAATTTTCAGTTAGCAAACAGAATATATGTTTTGGGAATAAGCACTGTTAGAAACAGGAATGACTAAAAGACCTTTTTTTGGTCGACTAGTATTATTTTTATCCAAATATTATCCCGTTTTCTGCGACTTTTTTGAAATTCAGTACAAAAATAATAATTGGTCGCGGCAGCACTGCAAACAGGTTTGTAAAACAGTCGTGTTGTACACTGGAGACAGGTGTAGACGTTTGTTTTTATTTTGAGTGAGTTTTTAGTGAATTTTGCTATGACTTTTGTTTTAGCGAATAAAACGCAGTGAGGTTATTTACAACACAAGTAATTATTTTTATTTAATTTATACACGTATTGATAATACACTGTATTACACACAGCTACGAAATTAGCCGTTAAATTTAACCATCATTATTATTTAACTATATATTTACTGGTTTTAACCACTCAAGGAATGGATTAATTTTGAATTTTAGATCCAGAAATTTCGAAATTTGTTTTTCATGAAAATATAGTACTTAGGTATCCGTAATAAAATGTAAAAAAAATGCGGTTAGGTTAGAAAAAAAAAACAGCATACAAAATGCTTTCAAATGTAATGTTTATTGGCATTACCAACTTAAACAACAAATTTAGGAGGCAAATTTAAAATAATATCACGAGGGGTATTTATTTGCATTTTTTTTAAATTTATCAATCCTTTAATTTAATTTTTGCAATTTCTTTTACTCTTCTGCTGTGGCTTCCACAGCGCCACAAAAAGAAACCGAACGAAAAAGAAAGAGAAAAATCATGGAAGAAAGAAGATTATTCAACGAAAAGTGGACAGATGACTACTTTTTTGTTGAGGCAAATACTCTGTCGGGATTTTGTACCAGTTTTCAAAGACTACAATTTGAAGAGGCATTATACGCAAAAACATGCTAGTACATTTAATTAATATCAAATAATGTGTCGTAAAGACAAAGTAGCAGAATTGAAAAAAAGTCTATCATCTCAACAAAATTAAAAAAAAAATTACAACTCAAAAGGATTCTACCGTAAAAGCTAGTTATGTGGTTTCAAATTTGATAGCAAAAAACTCCAAACCATTTGCTGATGGTGAGTTTATTAAGCTATGCATGGAAAGCGTTGCAGATATCATTTGTCCTGATAAAAAAGAAGAATTTTCTAAAATCAGTTTGTCTCACCAGACAATAGCCAGGCGAATTGAAGAAATCGGGAAATCTGTCAAAGCAGGTTTGGAGAGTAGAGCAGCTAATTTTATATTTTATGCTTTGGCGATAGACGAAAGTACTGATGCTACTGACACAGCTCAATTGACAATTTTTATTAGAGGTATTGATGAAGAATACAATGTCCGTGAAGAAATGGCTTCTTTAGTGCCATTAAAAGGCACGACTAAATCAAGAGATATGTATGAAGCGGTGAAAACTACACTAAAACGATTTTCTTTGTCCGTTGTGAATATGTCTGGAATAGTATCTGATGGTGCTCCGGCAATGGTAGGTAAACGAGAAGGACTTGTAAAATTAGTAGAAGACGATGCATTTGCCGCCCAAAATTTACGTTTTATGAAATATCGCTGCATAGTACATCAGGAAAATTTATGCGCAAAATGTTTAAAGATGAATAACGTGATGCTGATTGTCATCAACGCTGTAAATTTTATAAGAGCCAAGGGATTGAATCATCGTCAATTCCAGGAATTTCTTAAAATTATTCGTGCGGAATATGGGGATATTATTAACTTTTCGGCAGTTAGATGGTTTTATGATTTGCGAAATGAAATTCATTTATGGAATATTTATGAAATTCATATACATTATGAATTCATTTTCGAAAACGAAATTTGTTCCCGACCTTGACAATGAACACTGGCTCGCCGATTTGGCATTTTTGTAGACTTGACCACTCATTTAAATGAGTTAAATTCGCGCCTTCAAGGTAAAGACTAACTTATAAATACAATGTTTCAAACCATATCAGCATTTGAAATGAAACTGAAATTATGGCAATCACAAATTAAGGCAAACAATTTTATGCATTTCAAAACGTTGGCGAAACACGGTCCTCTGAACAACGAAAAATATGTAACTTTGCTTTCCGATTTGATACAGGAGTTTGAGAACAGGTTTCAAGATTTCCGGAAATATTATCTACTTTTTGGTATATTTGCGACTCCTTTTTCAGTCGAAATTAACTTGTTACCAGCCAATTTTCAAATAGAATGCATAGAGTTACAATCTGATATTCAATTTAAAAAAAAATGTCATCAAGTCTCTTTACTCGACTTTTATAAGATATTTCTTCCCAAAGAAAAATATCTCTCGCTGCACAACAATGCCCTATTTTTGTCATCGTTATTTGGAAGCACCTACATTTGTGAACAGGTATTTTCACGGATGAAGCACACAAAGAATAAAAATAGAACGAAACTGTCTGATGAGCACCTTGAGCAATCACTAAGAATCGCAACTACTTCCATCGAAGTAAATATTGACGCTTTATTATATCAAAAAGAAAGTCATGTGTCTCACTAATTTCTGAATTTGGTTTTGTCTTTTACTTTTGGAATAAGAAATTAATAAATGTATAAAATATATAAATATGTTAACTATGTAACATAAGTTTTATTTTCTCATCAGCCATTATTAGTGTAAGTGAATTTTTTTGTGGGGCCCAAAAAAGGTTGGACACCCCTGCTCTAAAGTTTTTGTCTATTCCCACAGAACTTGTATAGAATACTTGGATAAAAGTAAAAGAAATTGCAAAAATGTTAAATTAAGATGACACTTGGTTAAAGCCCACATTGAGATAGAAGGAAATGAGGAAGCCGATAGCCTAGCTAATCAAGTATCATGTGCTGATAATTTCAATAATATTCCGATTTCGAATCCTAAAATCCCTTTACGAACTTTTAAATTAAAATTGAACGATTATTTAAAAAAAAAATGGCAATCTCGCTGGGAAGAGGCGAAAACAAGTAGATGGACGAAAAACTTCATCCCAAACGTTGGAGTCTGGAAAAAAATTTATATACGTCTATCACACCATGCTGTCCAACTTATTACTGGACATGGGAATTTCACGAGAGTCACCTACTTGCATTTGTGGACAAGACGACAATGCTGCACATTTACTATTCAATTGCAAATATTCTGACCAGTGGAGATTGAAAATTAAAAATGCTATGGAGCGAAGTTGTATAGTTTTGTCTGTCTAGTCTTGTCTGTCTAGTCTTGTCTGTCTAGTCTTGTCTGTCTAGTTTTGTCTGTCTAGTCTTGTCTGTCTAGTCTTGTCTGTCTAGTCTTGTCTGTCTAGTCTTGTCTGTCTAGTCTTGTCTGTCTAGTCTTGTCTGTCTAGTCTTGTCTGTCTAGTCTTGTCTGTCTAGTCTTGTCTGTCTAGTCTTGTCTGTCTAGTCTTGTCTGTCTAGTCTTGTCTGTATAGTCTTGTCTGTCTAGTCTTGTCTGTCTAGTCTTGTCTGTCTAGTCTTGTCTGTCTAGTCTTGTCTGTCTAGTCTTGTCTGTCTAGTCTTGTCTGTCTAGTCTTGTCTGTCTAGTCTTGTCTGTCTAGTCTTGTCTGTCTAGTCTTGTCTGTCTAGTCTTGTCTGTCTAGTCTTGTCTGTCTAGTCTTGTCTGTCTAGTCTTGTCTGTGTAGTCTTGTCTGTCTAGTCCTGTCTGTCTAGTCTTGTCTGTCTAGTCTTGTCTGTCTAGTCTTGTCTGTCTAGTCTTATCTGTCTAGTCTTGTCTGTCTAGTCTTGTCGATCTAGTCTTGTCTGTCTAGTCTTGTCTGTCTAGTCTTGTCTGTCTAGTCTTGTCTGTCTAGTCTCGTCTGTCTAGTCTTGTCTGTCTAGTCTTGTCTGTCTAGTCTTGTCTGTCTAGTCTTGTCTGTCTAGTCTTGTCTGTCTAGTCTTGTCTGTCTAGTCTTGTCTGTCTAGTCTTGTCTGTCTAGTCTTGTCTGTCTAGTCTTGTCTGTCTAGTCTTGTCTGTCTAGTCTTGTCTGTCTAGTCTTGTCTGTCTAGTCTTGTCTGTCTAGTCTTGTCTGTCTAGTCTTGTCTGTCTAGTCTTGTCTGTCTAGTCTTGTCTGTCTAGTCTTGTCTGTCTAGTCTTGTCTGTCTAGTCTTGTCTGTCTAGTCTTGTCTGTCTAGTCTTGTCTGTCTAGTCTTGTCTGTCTAGTCTTGTCTGTCTAGTCTTGTCTGTCTAGTCTTGTCTGTCTAGTCTTGTCTGTCTAGTCTTGTCTGTCTAGTCTTGTCTGTCTAGTCTTGTCTGTCTAGTCTTGTCTGTCTAGTCTTGTCTGTCTAGTCTTGTCTGTCTAGTCTTGTCTGTCTAGTCTTGTCTGTCTAGTCTTGTCTGTCTAGTCTTGTCTGTCTAGTCTTGTCTGTCTAGTCTTGTCTGTCTAGTCTTGTCTGTCTAGTCTTGTCTGTCTAGTCTTGTCTGTCTAGTCTTGTCTGTCTAGTCTTGTCTGTCTAGTCTTGTCTGTCTAGTCTTGTCTGTCTAGTCTTGTCTGTCTAGTCTTGTCTGTCTAGTCTTGTCTGTCTAGTCTTGTCTGTCTAGTCTTGTCTGTCTAGTCTTGTCTGTCTAGTCTTGTCTGTCTAGTCTTGTCTGTCTAGTCTTGTCTGTCTAGTCTTGTCTGTCTAGTCTTGTCTGTCTAGTCTTGTCTGTCTAGTCTTGTCTGTCTAGTCTTGTCTGTCTAGTCTGGTCTGTCTAGTCTTGTCTGTCTAGTCTTATGTGTCTAGTCTTGTCTATCTAGTCTTGTCTGTCTAGTCATGTCTGTCTAGTCTTGTCTGTCTAGTCTTGTCTATCTAGTCTTGTCTTTCTAGTCTTGTCTGTCTAGTCTTCTCTGTCTAGTCTTGTCTGTCTAGTCTTGTCTGTCTAGTCTTGTCTGTCTAGTCTTGTCTGCCTAGTCTTGTCAGTCTAGTCTTGTCTGTCTAGTCTTATCTGTCTAGTCTTGTCTAGTCTTGTCTGTCTAGTCTTGTCTGTCTAGTCTTGTCTGTCTAGTCTTGTCTGTCTAGTCTGTCTAGTCTTGTCTGTCTAGTCTTGTCTGTCTAGTCTTGTCTGTCTAGTCTTGTCTGTCTAGTCTTGTCTGTCTAGTCTTGTCTGTCTAGTCTTGTCTGTCTAGTCTTGTCTGTCTAGTCTTGTCTGTCTAGTCTTGTCTGTCTAGTCTTGTCTGTCTAGTCTTGTCTGTCTAGTCTTGTCTGTCTAGTCTTGTCTGTCTAGTCTTGTCTGTCTAGTCTTGTCTGTCTAGTCTTGTCTGTCTAGTCTTGTCTGTCTAGTCTTGTCTGTCTAGTCTTGTCTGTCTAGTCTTGTCTGTCTAGTCTTGTCTGTCTAGTCTTGTCTGTCTAGTCTTGTCTGTCTAGTCTTGTCTGTCTAGTCTTGTCTGTCTAGTCTTGTCTGTCTAGTCTTGTCTGTCTAGTCTTGTCTGTCTAGTCTTGTCTGTCTAGTCTTGTCTGTCTAGTCTTGTCTGTCTAGTCTTGTCTGTCTAGTCTTGTCTGTCTAGTCTTGTCTGTCTAGTCTTGTCTGTCTAGTCTTGTCTGTCTAGTCTTGTCTGTCTAGTCTTGTCTGTCTAGTCTTGTCTGTCTAGTCTTGTCTGTCTAGTCTTGTCTGTCTAGTCTTGTCTGTCTAGTCTTGTCTGTCTAGTCTTGTCTGTCTAGTCTTGTCTGTCTAGTCTTGTCTGTCTAGTCTTGTCTGTCTAGTCTTGTCTGTCTAGTCTTGTCTGTCTAGTCTTGTCTGTCTAGTCTTGTCTGTCTAGTCTTGTCTGTCTAGTCTTGTCTGTCTAGTCTTGTCTGTCTAGTCTTGTCTGTCTAGTCTTGTCTGTCTAGTCTTGTCTGTCTAGTCTTGTCTGTCTAGTCTTGTCTGTCTAGTCTTGTCTGTCTAGTCTTGTCTGTCTAGTCTTGTCTGTCTAGTCTTGTCTGTCTAGTCTTGTCTGTCTAGTCTTGTCTGTCTAGTCTTGTCTGTCTAGTCTTGTCTGTCTAGTCTTGTCTGTCTAGTCTTGTCTGTCTAGTCTTGTCTGTCTAGTCTTGTCTGTCTAGTCTTGTCTGTCTAGTCTTGTCTGTCTAGTCTTGTCTGTCTAGTCTTGTCTGTCTAGTCTTGTCTGTCTAGTCTTGTCTGTCTAGTCTTGTCTGTCTAGTCTTGTCTGTCTAGTCTTGTCTGTCTAGTCTTGTCTGTCTAGTCTTGTCTGTCTAGTCTTGTCTGTCTAGTCTTGTCTGTCTAGTCTTGTCTGTCTAGTCTTGTCTGTCTAGTCTTGTCTGTCTAGTCTTGTCTGTCTAGTCTTGTCTGTCTAGTCTTGTCTGTCTAGTCTTGTCTGTATAGTCTTGTATGTCTAGTCTTGTCTGTCTAGTCTTGTCTGTCTAGTCTTGTCTGTCTAGTCTTGTCTGTCTAGTCTTGTCTGTCTAGTCTTTTCTGTCTAGTCTTGTCTGTCTAGTCTTGTCTGACTAGTCTTGTCTGTCTAGTCTTGTCTGTCTAGTCTTGTCTGTCTAGTCTTGTCTGTCTAGTCTTGTCTGTCTAGTCTTGTCTGTCTAGTCTTGTCTGTCTAGTCTTGTCTGTCTAGTCTTGTCTGTCTAGTCTTGTCTGTCTAGTCTTGTCTGTCTAGTCTTGTCTGTCTAGTCTTGTCTGTCTAGTCTTGTCTGTCTAGTCTTGTCTGTCTAGTCTTGTCTGTCTAGTCTTGTCTGTCTAGTCTTGTCTGTCTAGTCTTGTCTGTCTAGTCTTGTCTGTCTAGTCTTGTCTGTCTAGTCTTGTCTGTCTAGTCTTGTCTGTCTAGTCTTGTCTGTCTAGTCTTGTCTGTCTAGTCTTGTCTGTCTAGTCTTGTCTGTCTAGTCTTGTCTGTCTAGTCTTGTCTGTCTAGTCTTGTCTGTCTAGTCTTGTCTGTCTAGTCTTGTCTGTCTAGTCTTGTCTGTCTAGTCTTGTCTGTCTAGTCTTGTCTGTCTAGTCTTGTCTGTCTAGTCTTGTCTGTCTAGTCTTGTCTGTCTAGTCTTGTCTGTCTAGTCTTGTCTGTCTAGTATTGACTGTCTAGTCTTGTCTGTCTAGTCTTGTCTGTCTAGTCTTCTCTGTCTAGTCTTGTCTGTCTAGTCTTGTCTGTCTAGTCAAATCAAATCAAATCAAATCATTTATTTATCTTGCGATGTACAATATACATATAAGATAAGTCAAGTAACATTTTGCAAAAGTAAAAAATAACAATAGAATAAACAGATAGGTTAAATCTTACTAATTACATAATAAAAGAAGTAATAAACAGTACTTAATGAAAATAAATTATAAATTATAGTTCTTAAATGGATTAACACTGATTAAAAAATTCATGTGTGGAGTAATAACAATTGTTTATGAAGAATTCTTTAGTTGCTTTCCGAAACAATTTGTAGGACTTTTCTTCTTTCAATCGATTTGGCAGATTATTGAATATTTTAACACCTAGTCGACTAGGCGCTGCACTACATAGAGTAAGATTGCTCTTTTTGGTACGAAGATTGGACGCATTTCGTGTGTTAACACTATGAATATCTTTATTTGTAAGAAATGTATGTCTATTTTTGAAGATATGACATGCCACCTCCCACAGGTAAATTGATGGAACAGTTAAAATATTTAATTTTATAAATTAAAGTCTGCACGACTGGTTCTCATTAATTCCTGTAATAATTCGAATAATTCTTTTTTGAGCTATTAAAACTCTTTTTGTGAGTGGAGATGACCCCCAAACTAAAATTCCATAGGTTAGGATACACTCCACTTCCGCATGATACACCTTCATTAAAACCGATTTTCCAATTAAATCACGCACATTTCTTAGCAAGTATGCTTTCCCATTTAGTTTTGCTGTGATTGCATCCGTCATCACTTCCCATTTTAGATGTTCTTCCAGGAATACTCCAAGGAACTTAATATTCCTAGTTCTTTTTATTATAGAATTATTGATTTTGAGATCAATGTCATGTTTATATTTCGCCCTATTTGTTTGGAAACAAATATATTTAGTTTTCTCTAGGTTTAAATATAAATTATTGGCAGTGAACCATTTATACATTTTTGCTAGTAAATTGTTTGCAGCTTGTTCTGTCCCTTGTATATTTGGACCAGAAATTGTTACACTGATATCGTCAGCGTACATAGTGCAAACGTCGGCTCCGATATAATATATAAGGTCCGCAATGTAGATGGAAAAAAGTGTCGGCGCTAAAATTGTTCCCTGTGGGACCCCAATCGAAATAGATGTTACCTTCGAAGTGGCCTTTCCAACTTTCACATATTGATATCTGTTGGATATATATGACTGGAACCATCTTTCCGCTTTCCCTCTTATTCCACAAAGATTCAGTTTTTCCAATAATTTCGTTTGCGAAACGCAGTCAAACGCCTTTGACAAATCGCAGAATATGCCTATAGGACAGTTTCCCTCATCTACTTCATTAATGATTCTAGTGTAGAGTTGTTCAATTGCAGTTGTTGTTGACTTGTCTTTACAAAAGCCATGCTGTTGTGTAGGGATTATTTCGTATTTTGCTAGGAATGATAATAACCTTGTTTCCATGCAATATTCAATTATCTTAGCTATGACCGAAATCATTGCTACTGGTCTGTAGTTATTAACAGCGGTTTTGTCTCCCTTTTTGTGTATTGGCATAATTATTGTTCTTTTTAATATATCCGGAAATATTTCGCTGCTAAAGGAAGTATTTACAATGTCTGTCAATGGGTCGATTAATTCTGCCCCAAATTCTTTAATAATATTACAAGGCAGCTCATCGGATCCGGCAGATTTTTTATTTTTTAATTTGTGAATGATATCCAATACTTCTGTACACGTAAACTCTTTAAGATACATACTGTTAATAGTTGGAACATGGCCAATTGAAATTTTGCTGGGGATTATATTTTTAGTCACCTGTGCTGGTGCATTTTTAAAGAAGTTATTAAATGTTGTTGCTATTTCAGATTCGTTAGATATGGTCTTTCCATGTTCCATAATCGTTATTGAGTTTTTTTTTGTAGATTTATTAGATATTTCGCTGATTATGCTCCACAAAGCCTTCTGTTTATTGGTTGCATTCTCTATTCTATCATTATAGAAGCTTCGTTTAATTTGTTTTACCAATCTTTGATGTTTATTTTTGTCAGAAGCATATTTTGCTGCCAATATCGGGAAATCTTTCTGTAGGAGATATAAGTCTTTTAGTTGAATGCTAGATTTTCTAATTTCTTCTGTTATCCATGTTTTAGGTGTACATTTTACTCTCTTCAGCGGAAAGGAGTTAAAGAAGTGAAATTGCAATGTCTTTATAAATTCCATCGTTTTTTGGTTGCAATCTTCTAATGAAGAACTGCTCTCCCATGTTTCTTCAGTTATGGCTCTGTGAAATTTTTCTTTATTGGT
>CALYMW010000408.1:0-37000 GCA_944588485.1 Phosphuga atrata | reverse complement strand
TTAATATTGCAGCTAGCAAAAGGCTAATGGCCGATATCTTCCATGCACCGTAATCTACAATCATTCCAACAATACATTAAATAATTATAAACAATTTCTTACGACAAAAGAGATTCTTTTAAAATATCCCGTTCAAAAAAACACATATATTCAATAATAAAAAGGTGTTTTAAAGGATACAACAATATTTTGTTTTATCCTTAAAAATATATTTTTTACAAAAACTTGTTATATGTGTTTTTGTTTTAAAAGGATTCTAATAATATGTCAAAACGTAAATTAGATTTAAAGGTCATGTGAAATGTTGCATTAGAAATGAGCCTTTTCAATAAATATATAATTTACAAAATTTTACAAAATATTTTCATAAGTTTCTAATAGTAAATTCGCATTTTTCTTGTAATTAAACTACATATTTACGGTTTTCATTTTTCCCTTTACATGTGCTGTAAGACACCGCTTCTTGCCAAATTTCATGATTCTAGGTCAACGGGAAGTACCCTATGGGTTTTGATCCCCTTGTGAAATCGCAAAATATGCGACATAAACGGTCATATCTTTTGATCGCGTTGACTTACAAGCTTGATATTTTCACAGCTGAAAGAGACCGCAGACCCGAGTATTTAATACAAATTTCAACTTGTTACCTCTACGCGTTCCTGATAAAAATGGTCTTGACAGACAGACTGATGGACAGACAGACAGACGGACAACAAAGTGATCCTATAAGGGTTCCGTTTTCGGTACGGAACCCTAAAAAGAAGGGATTTGTATTAGATCGACACTTTTTGTTTCAGATCCACTTGTGTCTATATAATCCAATTACTTATGAATTTTTACACACCCTTTACTGGCCTTTGCACCCTTTAAGGTAGAACTGGTGTAGTCCTATCTGCAAACAAAGTTTGTTGCTCAATTTTTGACTGGAAATTCAGAAAACTTTTTAAATTGCAGTGTTATTACTGCTCAACAAAAATATTTTCTCTATAAATACAATTTTCATGGGAAATAAAAAGAAAAAAGGAATTGGAAAGAATATAGTTTTGTAATGCAAATTATCTATGTTCAAATCATGGTCTATAATTAAAGATTAAAAACTAATTGTTTTCCATGTGAAAGAAGCTATGAATCATTTGGCCTCAAACGTAGATGGATTGCTTTCAATTCAAAATTCAGATAAAAAAAAATACATAATATATATATATATATATATATACATTTTTTTTGTTGTTGTTGCTTCATGAAAGTAACAATTGATGTAATAGTTGTGCGGAGAAAATGAACGTCTCTGTATGATAGAAATAAGAACGCTTTATATATTTTTTGTTAGTAACGATTTCCTCATAAGATAAACGATCTGTATTACACACAAATGATCTAAATATCAAAAAGGACTTTCAAAATCACCTTTTACTTGAAATTCTAAAGAGCAAAGCTCCTTGGATTCTATATTAACAATAAATAAAGTATTTAAATATATTGTAAATGTTTCGTGCTTCGTCTATCGTGTTTAACTAATTCTATAGACAAACATGAAATTAAATAGATTTTTATTTAGTAATAGCTTAATTGAATTAGCATATTGTCAGTTTATGTTGGTATCAAATAATCGGAGAACATACTGAAACTCCTTTATAGATTTATTTATATTCAAATACAATTTGTATCAATATTATTTATAGCTGGTCAATAGTTCAAATTTGAATTTGTCTGTTAATTAAACATGAAAAAATTAAATCAAATTAGAATAATTAGTAAAAGTTTGTTTGACTATAGATTTAGTTTGATTATAGACTGTAGATTTCATTGACTTTTATTGCGACTTTTATAGATTTATTGTACCTAATCGTTAATATACTTACTCATTTAGAGCGCCTCCTCTAGTCCTGATTCCTATAGCAACTTCAGGATCTGGGTTAGATTCAAAGATTGTAACTCCTCTTCGATCAAGTAGTGGGCGCAAGGTATCTGTCTCTTGCGGAGCAATGTTCGCAGTCTTTGAGCAGATGTATGGGGGCTTACTCTGATGAGCTTGCAGAAGCTGCAACTCACATCTTCCTCTAAGCCTAGAGCCCTGAGGTGTTTTTTAAGTCTGCAGTGTCATATTATAACTGCTGTTAGAATTGTAAGCTTGTTCCAATTTAGTTTAGGGCAAGGTTTTGTTCTTTTCTGGTTAAAAGATCCCAGCATTACTTTGGAGTGTCTAAGCCCTGGAATAGGGTTGCCAACTGGTCTCTTTTAAAGAGAACATGTCATTTTTTAACAAAGTATTTTTGTTCCCTTTCTTTTTTCTATTTATACTAAAATTGTTCTCTTTTTGAGTTTTGGCAACTACTAATTATTTTATATTTAAAATCCGAAATAAAATATTGATGCACAAAAATTAAAGTTTTAAAACATGAAAAAACTGATGATGAAATGTAGAGGCTTTGATTTTGTAACCTTTTAGCCCCCATAAGGCAACATAAGTAAATGAATGTGTTTGATTACAGAAGAACTGCAATTCAAGTATATATGTCAAACATCATATAGGTACAGTATTGCACAGTACGTAAAACAAAAGATTTGGTTGCAAACAAAGGCAAATGTCATTTAAATCAACATGCATCAAATCCTGGGAGTACATTATCCCAAACTTTATCCAACTTGTCTGCCCCCACTTGACCTTTTCCTTCTGAAACTTCAAGTGAACCCAGTATTCCCCTTGTGCGTCCAACGCAGTCTTTCAGCGGCTGCGGACTGTCGAGTTCTATTCGTGATAATTCTAGTGTTGTGGCTAATGAATATATCATCGTCGAGTCTGCCCAAGTAATGCTAAGCCCAGAAGAAGTCACTTCAGCTATTCCAGGAGTGAATTGCATTCCTTCGCACAAAAACCTGTACTCTTGGGTACAGGCTCCTCAAATCTTCGTGCGGCAGCTTGCAAGAAACGATCCTGTTATCATCTTAGCAACTGCTCTCCTGATACTAGTGAATCACAATTGCTGAAGTTTATCCGGACCACCTTGAACGTTCAGGACTGTTTTTGTAAGTGTCTACTTTCTAGTAGTAGGTATAGCACGTTCAAAGTGGGATTGAATGAGACTGATGTGACTAGATTTTTTGACCCAGGGAAGTGGCCCGTTAAAATTGCCATCAGGAAATTCGTACACTTACCTAGATTAAAAAACCTATACGGGAACTCCCTAATTCTGTTGGCAATCTGACTTCGACTGGGGTCGCTAACATAGTAGCAAACGGTATTAGAGAAAAATCTCCTCCTTCTTTTTTAGAGAAAAACAATCTCTCTTGACTGGTTTTAAACTCAGTGTATATTATCAAATGTTCGAGGTCTCAATACTAGGTTTGATTTAAAATATCCAGCAATGTATGACTAGGATTTTGACTTTGTCTTCTTCACTGAAATTTGACTTCACGATAACGTTCTGAACAGTGAGTTGATGCCACTATCATTCGTAACTTCTCTAAGTCAGGTCTCACTAGAGGAGGTGGAGTTCTTATTGCTACCAACAACAAGCGTTTTCACTCGAACCCTGTTGACACTGTTATAATCTCTAACTTATTCCATACTATTGATATGGTAGCATTGCCCTGTTGTCCCTGGGGATCCCTATCATCCCGCCCTAATGGCATCTTTGACGATCCATGCCAGGCAAGGATTTGCTATGTTTACGCAAAATTATCGGTTACATCCCAACAGCAAGTCATACAATTTCCGCCGTGCCGATCTTCCGGCGCTCTACCTGACCCTTAGTAATACTGACTTTGCTTTAGTTGAAGAGTCCAACCAGTCATCAAGTGAATTCTTAGATACATTTTACTCCTGCCTTTATTCCATTCTCGATAAATTTTTTCCGCCTCGTTCCTCTACTCGATCCACCCATCCTAAGTGGTTTTCACCCTCAATTATTGATATTCTGCGAAGGCAACGTGCTCTTCATCATGCTTATAAAAGATCTAAATCTTTGCTTGACTACTCTAGGTTCAAGCACAACAGAACGTTGGTAAAGTTACAGATAAGGTCCGCATTCTCTAGCTTCATATCGAAGTCAGCCAATAATATTTCCGCTGATCCTAAACGTTTCTGGACATTTATTAGTTCGAAAAAGCGTCAAAGTCGGATACCGGGGGAAATGATTTGGGAAAGTTGCACCTTTAACACTCCTCAGTCTATTGTTGACGGTTTTGCCAGCTACTTTAAGGAAGTGTTTAGACCCTCCTCTCCCAAAACTAGCTTCTCGGATGTCTCCGGTCCGAATCTTCCACTGATCAGACTTACTAACGTAACTGAAGATGAGGTTTTATGAACTCTCAAGCGAGCCAAATGTAACTTGATCAGCGGTGCTGACCTGATTCCAGCGTTCTTACTTCGGGCTTGGGCGCATACTTTTGCGCCACCACTCACCAAACTTTTCAACAAGATCCTGCACGAAGGCACGGTTCCAGCTATTTGCAACGCCACAAAGAATTGTTCAATCCTCAAATCTGGCTTCCAGTCTGACATTAAGAACTATCGTCCCATCTCCATAATTTTTCCAAAATTTTTGAATCTGTCATTTTTAATTCCATCTTCTCTCGTATCAAACATCTTATCACCACTAAATAACATGGATTCATGAACGGTCGTTCAACGGTGACAAACTTGGTAGCCTTCACTCAGTATGTTATTCCAGTTATAGAGGGAAAGGTGGATTGCATCTATACAGACAGACGCTATTTAACTTATTCATTTATGACTTGAGTGCTTCTCTATCCTCTCCTCATTTATTATTTGCTAAGACCTTAAGATTTTCACGGCTATAAAGCAACAGGGTGACAGATCCATTTTACAGGCCAACCTTAATATTTTGGAGAGATGGTATAATTACAATAAGTTAGATCTAAGCCTTAGCAAGTGTAAAATTGTTACTTTTACTCGGCTTCAACAACCGCTCGAGTTCAGGTATACTCCGTTTAACGTTTGTCTTGATCGCGGCGAGTCAGTCAAGGATATTGAAATTACATTTGATTGGCATCTTTCGTTTGTGCAACACATCTTGTCAACAGTGTCCAAGGCTGCAAGAGCTCTTGGGTACATAATACACAATTCTCGCAATTTTAATAATAATTTGGCGATCAGAGTACTCTACCACAGTTTCGTTAGATCCATTTTAGAGTATGGCAAAATTATTTGGAACCCTCACTTTAAGAAATTGAAGATGATTCAGAGAAAAAATTTAAAATTCCTCTGGTTCAAATCGTCCGGACGTCCTAGTTCTCTTCACGTCGACCACTCATTGTTGCTGGTTGAGTTTGGGTTCCTGTCACTAAAGACTCGACGATCACTGGCGGGTCTGGTCTTTTTGTTCAAGGCCGTTCATAGCATCCTTGATTGTCTTGAGATCATCAATAATTTGAATTTTCTGGTGCCCAGAGCTGCTAGTCGTCAGACAGACTCATTTTATAATCATTTATATGGGGGCCCTATGGCCTTGATACCACTCCTTTCAAACATTTGCTCTACCTATAACTCCATCAGCTCCGAGTGTGACATTTTTGGGACGTATAAAGATTTTAAATCAAGTGCTATCAAAAGCCTTACCAATTTGCATCCTCTTCCACTGCAATCTGCAATGTGTATGTGTTTTTTATAAAATTTTAAACAGTTTATATTTTCCTATTTATTTATTTTTTAGTATTACCAATGTTTTATATTTTGACCTTGTACTTTTGATTTGCTTTTTTTCTCTGCTTATGTTTTTTGTCTTTGAACTTACTGTTCAAGATATTCCTGTATTACTGTTTTTATTTTATTAGCACATTGTTTGTATGTATTTTGATTTACATTTTGACATGTTTTACATCTCTTTAGATAATCTTATTGTAATTTGTGTTATGCTCTGTAATTGGTATTAACACTGTTGTGCAATAAATCTATTAAATTAAATTAACATGTATTGTCATGGAAGCACACAAAATCTCTTTGTAGAACTACTTCAACGTCTCAAAGCGATTTTTTTGATAAAAAAATTATCTTCGAATTCCAAAATATCAGTAGTTCATCATTATAGTTATACTTGTCTAAGACGGAAACCGTAAAAGACGGAAACCTGCATTAAACGGAATTTTTTGGTGACCGTTCATTTTCCCATTTAAAACAACCCGTGTGAAACGGAAAATAATTCTTAAGACGGAAACGGATTTTGTCATATTTAATGGTAGTAGAACGCAATTCACAATGCTGGAAGATTCGTCTACCAATAAGGAAGCAAGTGGTAGGAGTTCTCGTAGTCTGATTGGTGTTTTTGCAAATTAACTAATAAACATTCTAAACCGTTTTCCCGAAAGAAGATACCAACAGCTAGTGTAAACAAAATTTTGACATTAAATTTGGCACAGTTTGTGGGGAAAGCGCGGCTCTTTTAGCAAACAGTCGAGGATTAGAAAAAAAGAATCGTAATAGAAATTGAGGGCCAAAAGGACACAGCAAACGGAGATGAAACGGCGCATTTTTTTGTGCTTTGCCAAATAAAACTTTTGCACTAAAAGAAATGTTCACTGTTGCACTAAAAGAAATGTGTGGTAAGTGGTGGTAATCATTCAAAAGAAACGAAAATTCGAGAAAATCAGAACCTTTGGTTTTTGGCAAGTCTTTTAAACTCAGGTGCTTTAACTAACTGATTATAAATGATTTACCTATTGAGTGGTATGCAAATAAGAAGGGTTGGATGGCTAGCAGTATATTGTTAAATTAGCTCACGATTTCAGTTAAGGAATGGAAAGAAAAAACTAAATTTTAATAAACCAAATGTATTCTATACATGTCCAAACATTAAAAATTAAGAATAAAATTTAAAAAAATGATTAAAACGCGTAAGACGGAAACCTGATTAAGACGGAAATGTTTCCCAGTCCCATGAGGTTCCGTCTTAAACAAGTTTCACTGTAATTATACTATATGCAGAAACAAACTGCTGACAAAAATGGTTGATGATTCGGAATTAACCAAGCAAATATCACCAGGAAAAACAAAATATATCGCGAATAATGTTATGTGGCTCCATATTGTATAAAATTGTAATTCAATCAGTGTCCCGAATTTCCTGTCTATTAAAATGTTTTCAGTAGTAATTTAATTTTTTGGAAAAAATAATGGCATAATAATAAAAATAATTGATATATTTGAGCCCGCTAAAACAGCTGGTATTATAATTGCACACTTGCATATCTGTTAAAAAAATACAATATTTAAGAAAAATGTTTTGCTTTTTCTGTGGACTATATTTTTCTGTGGAGTGTTGGAAGTTCATCATATCTTAAAGTCGTAGTTTTGATGGCTGGACAATCCTCCCAATTTTTTTAAATCATTTTGTAAATTTTATTTCAATGCAGCCTACTTTGCAGATATACCAGATATCCAGGATTTTCGATATCGCTAATGTAAGACAATCAATATATTTTTTTAAATAAATGTTCTCTGTTTTTGCACTGATCAGTTGACAACTCTACCCTGGAAGTTCTTTCTAGGTTTTCATCCATTATTCTCTTGATTCTTCCTCTAAACTTGTGTAGATGGCTTACATACTCATACCACAAAAGGGCTCCACACCTAAAAAGGGATTACTAGATCCCTTGTTTGCTAGGTGATCGGTTTCTTCGTTTGCATCTATACCAGTGTGTCCTGGTACCCAGTATAGCATTGCTTTATTTTCTCTGCCGAGCTTTTTAGGTTATTCCCACACAGTCCCATACCAGTTTGAATCTGATGGTGTATGAGCTAATAGACTTGATGGATTCTTCTCTATCTGACAGGATAACAATTAGTTTTTTGCGATTGTTCCTGTCGAGGTTAAATTGTGCGCATCTTTCAATTCCATGTACCTCTGCTTGGAAGATACTTGGGTGGGTTAGGTTTATACGGCTGCACCAATACCTTCCTTTGTCTTCGAACCATCAGTTTATAGCAGTTTGTTTATAGCATCGCAGTTTGCTCAATGCATTTTGTTGAGGATTTGTCGCTCCAATCGGATTAATTGCTTACACATATTTCTCGATATGGTATATGCATACCATTTCGTCCTTTGGTACTTGTAGCCAGGGGATCTTGGCAGCGCGGCTATTCCGGTCTTCTTCTATTTTACCTCTGCCTATGCCTTCCTTGCTGAACGATAGTATCTGACGGTTCCCTCCATGACAAAGTGCGGATTCAGATCCAACAGCAGTTCCATTGCTTTTTTTGGGGCATGAGCCAATCGCCCCCGTGATGCAGACACATGCCAGTCTTTGAATCTACTAGCCACACAATTGAACCATAAATGATCGCAGGTCTCACTATCAGGGTGTAAATCCGTCGCAGGATTATGGTGTTACAACCCTACGTTTTTCCTGCAAGCCTTCTGCACACCATTAGAGCGCGTTTGGCTTTTCCTACCACTTTCTTAGCGTGTCTGTACCACAAGAGTTTGCTATCTAGTGTTATACCCAAATACTTTATCTCCTGCGTGTATTCTACTGTCCTTATGCCGACTTATTTTATCTAATCTGGTCTAATCTATCATAACGTCAATGTTGGTGTAAATTAGCTGCTTGTTTAGATGGGCCTAGTTTAGTATTTTTTTACAAGATTCCAATAACAGAGTTTACTTTTATTCAAGCGACCCAGTTGCCAAGCATTTTGCACGGCCATATCTATACAGTGTGCAAAAAGTGGGAAATACTAATATATTTTGGTCAGATCTATCAACTCCTCCCATATGCTAGTTGTACAATGATATAAGTTTGAGTTGATTTTTTCTACACGCGAATACCTCTTGACCTTATTTGGTGGAAGCACGGGTAAAAATTTAAAACCACACAAGCTACACTGTTCCACTCCACTTGCAAGCAACGATAGCATCATTTGCTAATTGGTAACACATTGAACCCACTGATTTCATGTCGCATTTTGGAATTCTATTTTCTTTTATTGTTCCGGTTCAATTTAGGTTTCTTTTCTCCAATTCCACCAATAAAGGAAATGATGTAAAAAAATATCAAAAAACCAATGATACGATTGTTCATGTATTGCTTGCAACACATCTGCATACCGCAAAATCACACTTGCTCCTAATCCCAAATGTTTATATTTTCCTTCGATAATTGCAGAAGATCCTTGGTACGGATCAAACCAGATGATATAACCTGATTTTGTTGTTCCAACCCACAGTTTATATCCCGCGGGTTTGCCGCGTATAAAATGCTTGCAACTATGACGTCCGAAATAGGGTACCATTTCCTCGTCGATACTCTTGTATTCTTCTGATTTAAAATATCAAAAAGTGCTCTCATTTTAGAAAATATGTCGCTTCTAACTAATGCGTTATTATCACAGTGGTGTATATAAGACATAATAAATTGAAAACGGTCACGTGACATTGACCAACAATTTTAGAAATATCATCACAAAAAAAATTCCTGAATTAAGTCGCTGGTGACATTATTTGCCGCACTACTTATATTTGGGCATTCAGGAAAATCTTTCATCGGCATATCATTATTGGACCAAATTACATTCATCTTTTTTCTGTTTTTGAATTGTGTGAGTTTCTTGTTTGAATCAGATATGAGGCAAATCATTTTCGCGTTCCCAGCTTGCATCGTCATCATACACTTCACCCAAATCCAAACCATCAGGCATCACTTCATTTTCTCTCTCCACATCATTGGAAAACTCGGCATCGGCTCGCAACTGACTTCCTGGCAAATTAGTCATGGTAACGTTATCCTCTTCTCTCGAATCTTCATCTGTTTCCCAACCGTCATTTTCAGGTGGAAAGATAACGATATTACCTGGTATTGAATTTATATTCTCTGCATAGTAGGTATATCAATTCATCAAGAGTGAGTGCCTTCCTGTAAAAACAATAATAGATTTATGATTTTATTATTTAATGAAACAAATAAATTGGAGAATTATTCGAGCTACAAATGTCAATAAACCTACCGTACTTTTAAAAGAACACCTATATGTATATGATGAATACTGCTTGGTGACGTTAGTTATTAGTGGTAGACTATATGATACGTATACATCATTATATGGAGAAAGCTATTCTATCCAAAATGATAACAAATATATTTAAATTAAATTAATACTTACTTCGACATGTTAGCCCGTTTCCACAGAAAATATTTGTTGTAAGTTCACACCACTTTTTAAACACTTCCAAACTTTGCAAGTTAAATACAGAATACAAAACTTCAATTTCTTGCAAAGCATTACTTTGAATTGTGATACAGTCGCCATATACCTACATATAATAGCTCTAAGCTGCCGCATATTACTTTTTCCCCAACTGTTCCTTATAAGGAACGGTAAGTTTATTTGCGTTAAGAATTTGTCTATACTGTCGAGAAATTGAAATTTGACTTTGTCTCTTGATAAAATAAGAACAAATTGAGGTTTTTGTAGCTTTGTCTATATATAATCTGTAAATTTGTCTTTCCGGAAGTATTTTAAAATTTCTCGAAACTTGGTTGTTAAGTTAGGAAGGCAATTCAATGTTTGAAGTTGAGGTATGATAAAATGGGCTTGTTAGGAGAGTTGGCAGTAACATATTGGGTAGCTTGCCAACTATACTTCTACGAGCAGTCGCGTTATTAAATGTTATATATGTAACATATTTCATCCATGTTTACAATCCAATTACAAATAAAAAAAAACGAAATATTAAATTAGTACAATTAATTGAGTAATATTTTAAATATAAAAATATTTTAGAAGGAAGTAACTGCTGGTTTTAAGTAAACATTTTGGAATTAAGAAAGCTCTAAAAATGCAATAATTCAAAATGATATTGAGAGAAAACTTGTAATAGAATGTGAAATTATGTAAAAAATAATTCTAGACTACCAATATTTATGGTTTACAATTAAGTTTTAATGTGATTTGCAAGTAAATATTGTATTGTGATTACACGGCTTTGAATAATATTAAGCATGCAGGTATTACCTAGTTGTATAAGATAGTTTAACGTGTAAACGAAGAATCGGCTAGTATTAGAAATAAATAGTCGTTCAAGGAATGCGAGGAATGACTTCCGCAAAATATCTGCAAGCTTAAACTAAAAGGTCGGAGTTACAATCAATAGCGGATAATAATATATTAACAATAACTTGTTAAATCACGGCATATATAATAAATGTAATAGAAACTTTATTTTTTTTTCAGCTTCTATTTAATAGACTTGCATAATAGTCTAGTGTAGTACGTTATTTAGATCATTTTCAGTTGGCCGCCCCTTTGAGTTAAATTTGCAAAGCCCTCTTCAGAACTTTTAAAACGTTTTTTTTTCAAAATAGTTGAATATGCATGCATATTATTGACCCTTAGAATTCGAATTGATCTTACAATTACAAACATAAAATGCTTAAAAAATACACTAGGTGGGCCATTGAAAACGAAACAGAGGGATTTTCGGATAGTTAAAGATGATTTCTCAAAAAACGCTCGCACACGTAAACTTTGTTTGTGAGGGGGACACCTTGTACAAGAAAATTTGTAGCAAAATCACTCAACCCCTTCGCGCTGGGACCACAACCTCTAAAACTTTAAATGGCGCGGAGGGGTAAGTGATACCTCATTTGAAAGCCCTTTTTGCCCTAAACGGTTAACATTTTCCAAATTTATCGATTTGTTGTCGAGATTATTTAATTTCAAGTTAGGAACGCGTTTTTCGTTTATGTCGTAGAAAGGAAGTCCAATTGTTCAATCTGTCCTTACAACAAAAACTGCAAAAGTGAAAAAACACAAAGCCAGAAAAGATTTTTATTAATTTAACAAATGCTCAAATTGTGCGCCACCAAATTCCATACAAAAATACAAATTCCGCTCGAAACGTTCCCTTGCATTTTCGAGGATCTGTGACGTAATTTGACGGCATTCTTCAATAATGCGTCGACGTAACTCTTCCAGAGACTCTGGTTCTTTTTCATAAATTCTACTCTTTAGATGACCCCACAAGAAAAAGTCCAGAGGACTTAAATCAGGACCAGGGCCAATCATTCCAGAGTAACTCTTCGTCCAATCCATTGTCCCGGGAAAACTCTGTCGAGAAACTCCCGAACAGGCTGCGTATAATCCACGCAGTTACGCTTGATCTTGTTGAAAAGTCAAATGGTCTTCTAATTAACGATCACCATATTCTTTCAACGACATAGACGAAAAACGCGTTCATAACTTGAAATTAAATAATCTCGAAAACAAATCGATAGATTTAGAAAATGTTAGCCGTTTAGTATTCAGGGATAAACGGGCTTCCAAATGAGGTATAACTTACCTCACCGTGCCATTTAAAATTTTAGTGTTTGTGGTCCCAGCGCGAAGGGATTAAATGACTTAGCCACAAATTTCCTTGTAAAAGGTGTCCCCCTCACAAACAAAGTTGACGTGTCTGAGCGTTTTTTGAGAATCCATCTTTAATTATCCGAAAATCCCCCTGTTTCAGTTTCAGGCCCACCTGGTATATATTTTTGTATATACATTTTATTCACTTTCATTTTGGCATAAACATATTTATAAACTTGAAAAAAACCGGAAGAAAGATTGTTTGAAAATCATATTTTCTAACGAGGTTTGATAATAAAATTTAGATTAATAAAGAATAATAACTTTACAGATTTGAAAATCTGATTAAGAAAAATGGGGGGGGGTAGAATATTTTTATAATCTATATCTCTGAAACTGAATGTGCCACAATAGAAAGAATTGGCAGTTCGATTCCCCTTACAAAATAGAGAAAATCAGATTCTACCATTTTAGAGCTAGCTAAGGGGGCTTCAAATGCGGGATACTTATATCACAAAAACTTAAGATGTTGTGAAATGGAAGATGGAGAAATGGGTGGGGAGAAGTTAAAATGGGTTTAAAATAATTATTTTCAAAAATAATAATAATATCTTACGTTATATGTGGCAGTTAAAATATGGATAAGGAAATACATGAACAAATAGTTGATAGTGCTAAAACCTGGGATTAATCTTCTATAACCTTCCATGATTGTGATGGTAACAATAAGCGAGTGAAATTGCATATTTCAAAGCTCGAACCGCTTAAACCCGTGGTTCTCAACCTTTTTAAGCCGGGAACCAATTAATAAATTAATTTATAAATCTTCAGTTTAACAATAATTATCATTTTAACTCACATATCGTGGGTGTACTGCCAAAAGTTTCAACGCCCGCTATGTTATAATCATAACTTTCTAACATGGGCCAAGTTTTTTTAAATCAAAATCTCTACAGTTAAAAATGTCCATGTCTGGTTACTCATTTTTGCCAATTTTTGATTAGGTCATTTTTAAATATAAACAATAAGATAAACAATAATAAAGATAAAAAACTCTTAATTGGGTAAAATTATCGATTTTTTTATGTATTTTATCTACGACCACTATTGTAAATGCTTATTATTGTACAGTTCGTGGACTATGTAAATACATAACACACACGTATGTAACAGTCAGCGATTAGTGATAAGTTATGATTGATAACACACACGTACGATTGGTTTACGATTCGTTGATTGGTTGTGAGCTGCTTATACATTCATCGCCCCCCGTACCACAATTCAAACTAACGAAAATTGACATTGCGTACATTGTGTTGCCTATATCGATGAGGACTCTTATTCCAGTTTCACCCAAATAAGTACTAAATAATAAGGTATGTAACAATTGAAAATGTATTTCTTTTCATTTCTTTCAAGTTAAATAATGTCGAATAACAGTTATATATAAGAATACAACTGTTTATTATAATGTTAAATAATGATAATTAAATAAACATAACCTAAAAAGAAATAAATTTGTTACATCAAACATATTTTTCTTATTAAACAAAAACAATTTAGTGTGGTCGTAGATAAAGTATAGTACATAAGTAGGAGTTGTAAGGCAATTACGTACTAGCGGAACAGTTACTTACTCCTACACGATGGTACGAAACAAACACGATAACTTTTAAAATTTGACCTTTAATATTTGATGTGTCTACTACAATTCTTGTATCAAGAAAGCCATGCGCGGGTAGCAATTAAACTTATTACGTCAGTACGTCAGTACCGAGTTCAAAAATATATTTTTAATTTGTTATAATTTTTTAAATACAACAAAAAAAACAAAAAAATGTTTTTTTATAAAACTTTTATATCAGCCTTAGATTTATGACAAAAAAAATATACAAAAACTCCATTGAAAAGTCACTACGTTTCTAGCATTAATTTGCGTGAAAAGCTTATGTAACTTGTTATAGTTATATAAATCTACACACTTTACACGACTCGAGTTTCGACTGTTGAAGCTCATTTTTAAGTGATAAATAAAGCTATTTTTCTATCAAAGGAAAATTTAATGAATAACCTAATAAATAATAATAGTTGAAATCTAAAAATTATTAACAATTTTCAACTACCTAAAAACACCTTGTTATATTTACAGCGATATCATAAAAAGGAAGAAAAGCACCGGAATTATTTTCAGATTAAGTATTGAAGTACAGTTTATTAATATTGTTTTAAGCAATAAATCTAGGTATTCTGTTTAACAAGGTCGTCGACATTTAGAAAAATTGTCTGCAATAAGTAATAACTTTTAAACCAACCACTTGATTGTATAGAAACTTGATTTATTAGTAATAAGTGTGCAAAGTTTGCATAAAATACGAAAATAATGTAGAAATAATAATGAAGAATAAGTCATGCAAATGTTTATTTTATTTGAACTTGCCCTGCCTGCCCTCCTAACAATTTTCAACTATCTACGGTCTATCCTACGGTCTATCTTAATATTAGTCTTCATATTCCTCACGAGATAATCAATATTTTGTAAACATAACTGACCTGAATTAATTTGACTGATATAAAAATCCACGCGAATACATTTTTGACAGACCAAAGAAATGCAAATGAATTTATTCTGGCATTCAAATCTTTTATAATAAACATGATTGCATAAGCAACAAAAGTCAATAATAAATAGTTTTTTACCTATTTTTACCTATAATCTTGCCATCAAGCCTTATATTGCGTACAATTTACAAATTAAATTGCGAAATATCTTCATTAAAGAAACGATTTATTTAAAAAGTTTAGAAAGTGGAAAAATTTGACAAAATCGAAAATTCTCTTACTAATATAATGTTTCTTATTAGTTTTTTTTTTTAATGATTAATAATAATAATTAATGATTAATAAAATATTGGAGGTATATTCTTACAAAAACGTGACATGTTACAAGAAATAATTTTACAAGGAAACAAAAATAACTATCTAAGTAAGAAGCACGTAAAACGTTAACGTGACGACTACTGCAAGTCATACCGCAACGATATTGGATTATGCATTTTCATAATTGCACTGGATGCATTTGTTGATGAAACATGTGTATCTTATTTCGACAATCCACCGTTTTCCTGTGCATGACTCTGGGAAAGTCATCACAGTAACGCCTAGGCTGCTCTACGGCTAAACCGCCGCTGTTTTTACGGCTAAACACACGCGTACTGTGTGTTTCTCGAGCGGTTTCGCGGTTATAGCGGTTACCGCTGGCGGGAAAAAAACGTAGTGCGGCCTCGGCCTAAAATTTGCTTCGAAAAAAACCCTAATAGTGGCTCGCCATCCACCCTAAAATCTGTAAGGGCTCCCAACACTTGTGTAAGATCAAGACGCCAAAACACAACTGTATGCAGGGTAGGTTAGGCCCAAGCCCATTTAGGGCTGTAGCGCCAAAGGAAGAAGTATGTATTATTTAGATTGCAATTCGTATTTGTCATTCACTGTATTTTACGAACAAATTCATTCGATTACCGATTTTCACCTTCAATGATTTTCATCAACAAAGTTTCCATTTGCAATATGAAAGCCAACCCAAAAATGCTCTTATATTGAATAGGAGATCCTTCTTAAAATATTAAATTAAATTTTAATTACTTTATCTACATAATGTTTTTGAATGAAATATCGAATTTTAAATTAATTTAAGGGCGAGAAATTAAGTTTCTCCCCTATTTTGAACTGCAATTATAAAAAAACGAAATAAGTTGGATACCAAATTTTTTGTTGAAAATTGTAACGTAAAATTTAAAGTTTAATAATAACTTATATATTAAATAGTAACATTATAATTTCTAGGAAATTCCTAGAAACTATAATCTTTGAAGAAAAGATACAAATGTTACTATTCAATAGTATCAAAATCTTCAAACTCAACAATATATAAATAACAACGTATAATCCTAAATTAACAATAAACACTTTAAATTACATTAGATGAACACCGTTTGCTTTGATGCATATCTGAGATCGATGAAACGCAATTGAAAGCAGGCACATTTCTGGAGAAATCTAACCAATGGCTTGTCGAATATTTCGTTTTGTCCTCTAAGGTTTTAGGTTATCGTACGATAAGCTTGATGAGCCATCCCTTATAATTGGTTTTTTTGAGGGTGATAGAAGAATGATAGTGACTATCTAAAGAACAGATAGCCCCTAATCAGTTTGGGTTTGTTAATGCAGTGGGTACGAGAGAAGCCTACAGCGTTAAACACGACAAATTGATGGAGATTTGGAGAAATATAGGAATGGAAGAAAGGGGTTAGCGAATCATCAAGAACATAAAAAACCGCGGTTTTGCGTGTTGATTTTACGAGTTTTACGAGTGAAAATTTTCAGAGTAAGACAGGGATATATCTTGACATCTACACTATTTATCATATATTCAGAATTCATATTTAGAGAAGCACTGGAAGAAGCAGAAGATGGAATTTTGATAAATGGAATCAGATTAAACAACATCCGATATGCTAATGATATTAGCGTATTTGCGGATACTATTCAAACGCTAGAAGTATTAATGAATAGAATTGTAAAAAATAGCAGTCAGTATGGGCTTGAAATAAAATCCACAAAGACAAAACTAATGGTCATAAGTAAGGGAATTATTACAGGAGTGAACTTAGTCATAAACCCAAGAAATATAGAAATACAAATCTAACCTAACCTTCGTACTATAATAAACGAAATTTTGGATAACTCGCAAAATATCAAGATTCGTATCGGGAAATCAATAAATGTGTTTCAGAAAATGAGTTCTGTCTTCAAAAGCCACAACCTAACTCTAAGAACAGAAATCAGACTTTTGCACTGCTATGAATATTCTGTCCTCCTATATGGTGTAGAGACATGGACCTTAAATAAAAACACAGAGAAGAAGCTAGAGGCCTTTGAATTGCTGCTTTATAGACGGATCTTGAGAATATCTTGGATCCAGAGAGTGACACACATAGAAGTGATGAGAAGAATGCACACATCTAAATTGATCAAGATAGTGAAATGACGAAAGTTGCAATATCTAGGACATATCATGCGAAATACAAAGAGATACGACCTACTCCAAAAAATACTTCAAGGGAAAATCAACAGCAAAAGAGGTCCTGGAAGAAAACGAATATATTGGTTTGACAACCTTAGATGCTGGTTCAATATGTCTGTACTGTTCCGCGTCGCCTCCAATAAGAAAAGAATAGCCATCATGTCGCCACATCCGAACCGGATAGGCACCGAGAGAAGAAAAATGGTTTCAGGTCGGTTCTGATAAACTCTAGATTTAACATTATCCCATAAGATATAATCAGAAGCAGACAAGAAAACTTTAAGGTTCACTGAATATTAGACAGTTAAAATTATGGCAAATAAGTCATTACTTCCTTTTGTTTTCATTATGTAAATACAGGACACTCTTAATTTGCCACCCTTTAGTTATGAAATTAAATAATGATTTTCTTGTGTAATAAAATCTACTACAGCCTTGTGTTTTGTTTTTATGAAAATTGTCTGTAAAATATGATGATTTTATTAAAATTTGTTAAATATGTTGGGAATTAAATAAAATATATGTTGTTTATTTATTTATTAGATTTTTTTTGTTGTAGAAAAGGCAATTGTTCCGGGAACAACTAATACCAAATATGGGTGGTAAAGTGCCGGAATCAGCATTCTGGACGGACAGACTCACCCTGAATCAATTGAATTCAAGAGGAATTTACAGCTCGACCGGCGTTTATTTGGAGCACAGACATCACAAAGTACACAATCATGCAACAGAATCAAAACAAGTTTTTATACAGGTATAGCAGAAGCTCCACATCACAGATCTCCTACACCAATACAAATCCGTTGCACAAAAACAGACGTCAACTACAGCAAATTAGAAATTTAAGTTGAAAAATATATACAGGCTTTAATTAACTGTTTATACTAAAATTACAAATAAGTCTGAAAAACAGCAATTAAAAGTAAATAAATCCTTATATTTTCTCGTATCTAAATTTCTTTTCCAAATTTTAATTAAAACTTTAATCTCGAATGTTTTATTTTAATGTCCGTCTGTTTATTTAACCTTGTTCATTTTTTATTTCTAGAAGGGATTTCTTATTTCGTTTAATACAAATACGAACTTCCACAGGATATCGAACATATTTATCAAACGATTTAGACGAGTTTGAAACATAACATTATTAATTAAGTATTAATAATTTAGAATTATCATGTTATTGATAAAAATATTAATTCAAAATATTAGTTTAAAAGTTCATCGATTTTAAAATTTCATAAAATCTATATTAACAATAATTGCTATATTCCTATTTTTAAGATTTACGAAATGGAGTTTTATATTTTAAAAACATATTACTGTCGTGTTTTTGTTTTATTTGTTTCGAAAATCTTTACCAAAAAAGAAAAGAAAAAATTTACCAAATTCACTATTTTTTTTTTCTTCTTCAGCTTCTTTCGAATAGGCCTACTTTGGACCACGCTTGTTCAACTGTTGGGCTTTGACCTTTGCCCAGTTTTGTCGCATCTTCTGCCGGTGTAGCTCCGTTCTCTCTTCTGTCCCCCCTGGTACCTTTCCTTCCAGGTTTTTCCTGAAATCCACGGACTTCCTTCAGGGTGCGTCTCACAGACTCTCTGTTTTTGAGATCTGTTATTACCAGTTCTTTAATATCCTTCTCGGTCTCTGTCAACCAAGTGGTACGAAGCTTCTTGTTTGGCCAGAAGGTGAACAGACGGTTGGTTAGTCGGTTTGGAGGCAATCTTGCAAAGTGGCCATAGAAAGCTACCCTTCTTTTCCTTGCACAGTCAGAGCGCATCTCAAAATGTTCGTAGAGCTCAGAGTTATGCCGCCTTCGGAATTCCCCATCTTCCTTTACCGGGCCTAGGATCTTCCTGAGGATTCTCCTCTCTCTGATTTCCAATTTCTCTATTAGACCCCTTCGGTTCAAGGAAAGACACTCCATGGCATACAGGGCTTCTGGTCGTAAGACTGATGTGTAGTGCGAAGTTTCAGGTTGCGTGGCAGGCATTTCTTATTGTAAGTGTTCTTAGTCAGCCGATAGGCTAGTTCTAACTTGCTGGCTCTCTTGGATAATGAAGCTCTTTCTGATAAGTTGGGTTTAATCCATTCGCCGAGATACTTAAATTTCTCAGTCCACTTGATGTTTCCCTGTTCTAGTAACATCTCTCTGTTTGATTCTCTAATGTTGGTGCTTTGGTAGCCTGTTTTCTGAGGCAGTTTACCTGAATTGTTGCCATCTCAAGAGAAACAGTGCCATGTCATCGGCAAAGGCCAGGCAATCTACAACCAGTCTATCGTTCTTACGTCCCAGGTAGATACCACTCTGAGCACCCAAATTGTTCAGTTCCTTGCGCCATTCTCTCATAACCTTTTCAAGGACACAGTTGAAGTGAAGTGGGGAAAGTCCATCTCCTTGTCTCACTCCAGTTTTTATTTCGAAGCTTTCTGAAATCTCGCCTCTAAATTTTTTATTAAAAATGTCTTTTATTTTCCTGGTTTATTCATATTTTAATGTTAAAAAGATTCAAAAACGTCAGATTGGAGCCTTTTAATTATAGACACTAATGTCAAGTCGGAAAAAAATAATTTTCTCCTTTTTAGAGCATTTTATTACCAAAAAATGTAATATTGTATTTTCTATTTTTCAGTCTTTACATATCTTCAAATCGATTTTATTATTGATTTGCTAACCTCGGTGTTGCTTTGCACAAAAAGGGTTGCCTACATTACGCCTTTGCTACCCCGATGACTATAAATTAATAAAAAATACAAAATAATATAAAAAATATATTAAGTAAAACTAGGTGTATAAAGTATTAAAACATTTCATTGTCATTCAGTTTTGAGCAATGATTAAAGATTCAAGTCTCTACTTCATCGGGAAACTTGTTTAAAATCGATTTCCAAAGGAACACATAGACAAGAGAATAGACAGACATAAGAACAGACAGACAAGAAAACAGATAGACAAGGGAACACATAGACAAGAGAACAGACAGATAAGGAAGCTAGTAAATAAAAACTTGGTAAAATGAGAAAGTTTTTCCTGTTTGCGAAAACTCTTCTGCCGGAAAACAAAAAAATGATCATTATTCTTGCCTTTTGTCATCATTTGTTTCAAACTGTCTAGACTTTTATATCTATATGTTATCTATAACAGTTGCATTATGCAAAAAATTATCTGAGGAGACACCATTTATAATAAACTGCTCCAAACAATTAGCGGGTCACTAATTTGTACCTCCATAAAATTCAAACGGGAATTATCAGCTTCGCATACTTCCGGAGTATCCGTAATAATTAACAAGCAAAAAATAAACTACCAAAACTAAAGTGAAACAATGTATCCCAAATTTGATTCAAAGATTTAGGAAGGTTTTGTTCAGATCAAAATACAGACGAAAATATTTTTTACTGACAGTTTGACTTAAGTGAAAATTGCATCTCAACGAAGTTGAAGTTGGTTGTGCTATGACATTAATTGAAAATGAGGAAAGCCTTTGACAAGCTTCAAGAACCTCCAACGTACGCCTGTCTGTAATTCAGCGATTGTTGAACAGGTACTTGGATACAGGTCAATATACCAGGCGCGGAGAGCAAGGTCGCAAAGGAAAAACAACTCAAAATCAAAACCGATTTTTACTGATTTCGAGTTTCTACGACGAAAGATCTCTTAATTTCCCTAAGGACGACGCATGGGGTCACTGTATCAGATCAGACAATTAGGAAAAGTTGAGGAAATCAAATTTGAAGACAAGGTGACCTGCCCAAAAACCCCCTTTGACACAACGCCTCAGAAAAGCAAGGATGAATCTTGCTCGTGAACATGTCGCATAGCAACTTCGACAATGGAGCGCTGTGCTCTTCACGGACGAAAAAAGGTTTCGTATTACTCGTTGCGATGGCCGAGTACGTGTTTGGAGACGCCCAGGAGAACGCTACGCAGCTGCTACTGTCCAGGACGTGGAAAGATTTGGAGGTGGTTCAGTTATGGTTTGGGGTGGGATTAGTAATGACAGTAAAATCGACCCTGTTGTAATTCCAGGAAATCTTAACGCTAATATCTATGTTGACATTGTGTTAGGAGATCATGTTGTCCCTGTGGTATATGGAAAACATCCAAATTGTTTGTTAATGCATGATAACGCAAGACCACATACTGCGCGAATCTCTTTAGACTTCCAACAGGCACTGGAAATTCAAACAAATGTGTAACCTGCGCTAAGTCTTGATTTAAATCCCATAGAGCATGTTTGGGATACGCTCGACAGACGTGTTCGTGCTCACCCGAATCCTCCTCAGACCATCCAGCAGCTAACGGCGGCTCTTATTGAAGAATGGGAAGCTATACCACAAGAAGACCTTTGAAGAATTTTGCATGACGATGTAATGCCCTTATTCGTGCTATGGGAGCACATACTCGTTAATAACCATTTTATGTACAAAAGTTTACATTAACAATTAATTTAAATTCGTTTTGCACTTGGGTTATGGTAGTTGTTAATTATTACGGGTACTTTAAAAGTACGTGATGCTGACACTTCCATATGTGCCAACTAAAACAACTAAATAGAGCGTCTTTCAGATGTTCCTAATTTTATTTGCATGTAATTTCCCGTTTGAATATTATGTAGGCACAAATTAGTGACCCGCTAATTGTTTTGAGCAGTGTATGATCTAGTGTTAAGTTTGAATTCAAGTTTAAATGTTACAATAATTTTTTGAAGGTGAGGGTGCCTCAGGAGGACCATTTCGTAGCAGCGCCAGGTAGATATTATTTCGATTCATCGCCATCCCTCGACACAACCTATGTCATTAGAGATACTGTCAGCACACCTATTAAACCGAATCTATTACTTCTATCACATCCCTTAATACCGTACACGTCTCTTAAACTAACGAGGTATTATAATCAACAGAAAAGAGAGGAGAAAAATGAAGACTCGCCCTGGAATGATGATGTCAGTGAAAACGATTTTTCACCACAAGTAAGAAAAATATATGTTTCTCAAAACATTTTGTTCCAAAATTTATTTTATTACTTAATTATACAATATAATAGTTAATTAAACATGAAGTTTTCGTTTTAAAGAAAATCTGTAAATTAATATTTTGTTGGAAATTACAAAACAAATATTTGTAGATTGCGAGATTTTTTACAATTGTATACATTTAATCTTTCAACGAGTTTCAGATGGATTCAACCCTTAAAATATTTCACATTCGCAATAAATATAGGAGTAAACGCAAAGGAAGCGAACAAATAAATAAAGGATTGCTGTTTACTCCAAGTTCATTTATAATAACATTAAACTTGTTAAGATTATATCGTTAACGAGCTGATATTTTCAATTCTGTTTTTAATTCTTATTTTCTTAGAAACTATAACGTTGTTATTAATGCCATTCTCGTTATAGGTTAAGAAAGAATATGAGCCTTATTTAAAGAAACTACATGCAGTAGACAAGTAAAAACGACGAAGCAAAAGAGAAACATTAAGAAGCCACCATCTCAGAATTGTCACAGAAGTAATTGTTTTGTCTTTGCAATAAATTTGATCTAATCTTATATTTTGTTTTATTTAAATAAAAATTAATATTTTTTATATCAAATTGATCGTGTATTATTTATAGTGTATATAACAAAATGTATTTTTAGTTGTGATATGTATTAAAAAAAATGTTATTTTAATGGTCGTTATAAAGGTTTTGTTTCAATTTAAATCTACAGGGAATAAAACATATTTAATTAAAACAAGTATAAATAGTAATAGTAGAAAGCAAGGAGGAAATACAATGGGAAAAGTAAAAATGCAAAATGTTTACAAATTTTCAACTTTATGATCTGAATGTAACTGAATTTACTTTGTTAGACGAATTTATGTTTACTTTGGATATGAATAGTTTGGAATATACAAAGACAGTGTAGTATAAATTTAATTGGTAATGAAAATGACTTGAAATTTTAAACTGAAAACATAGATTTATTTGTTTAGATATTTTTCTAAAGTTATTGACTCAATTTTGAAGATAATTTGGATATTATGATATTTGGATACTACCATCTAATACACTGGCCAACAAAAAATTAAGGTCACTAGCAAATAATTTAATGTTTTCGAGGATTTTTTTGTATGTAACGCTAAATATATTAAAAATTATTAAATCAATACATTTATAGGCTAAATTAAATATTCAGTATTGAATTGGAAAGCATTTTTTTGCTTTATGATTTATTATGAAAATTCAACAAATTTACGTTTAATATGTAGTTCGATTTTTGTTATAAGCAACTAAGAAAATGAAAAACAAACTTAACATAAATTAAAAAGAATAGTCGTTAATAACGTTTATTCCCTCCTCTTGCGTTAATGATTGCTTTAGGCTTGAGGCGACGAGGCTCCTGAGCAGTTCTTGGAGCTGGTCTATGCCTTTGCATACGTCGTTGCAACTCATCCTAGACATGTTCGATGGGATTCATGTCTGGAGTGAGTGTTTTGGAGAGAGATTCATGTCTGGAGTGGTATTCTCTGACAACTCTGGCTATGTACGGTTTAGCATTATCTTGCCATCATGAAAATGCCATCCATAATGCTCATCTATAGTGAAAGAATGGAAAGCATAATATGATCGTCTAGAACATCTGTAATGTATCTGTGAACTGTCAGAGAACTATTCTGTATAAAAACCAACTAAGTGCGTGCTCATGAAGAAATTCCTGCCCAAACCATAACCGAGCCACCGCCAAATGGAAGTCGCTTGTTAATGCAAACTGGACCATATCTTTCTCCGGGTCTTCTCCATACTCGTTGGCCTTCGTTTGTCCTAGTGAGGCAAGAACGCGACTAATCTGAAAATAGGACTTTGCTCCAGTCATCATTATTCCATTCCAAGTGATTTCTGGCAAAAGCCAATCTTGCAATCTGCAATGTTGCAATCTTGCTCGATGCTGGCATTGTAATGGTGTACCTGTAGTGTTCCTTCTACATGATAATCCAGCAAGATTGAAGAAGAAGTATGACCGAGATCAGGAACGAGACTCTCGTGTCTCGAGAGAGCGAGACCACATACGCTCTCGCTCTCGCGAGAGTGAGACCACATGCGGTCTCGTCTTGGCCTCCTCTCGCTTTTACGAGACGAGACGAGAAAAATATCGTTCTAGCGTGAAGCTCTAACCTGATCGATAGATGCTTGTACAACATTAACGATTTAGGACGTAGCTTATTCATGTGCATCTGAAAGCAAATAAATGGATTAGATTTGATTTGTACCTGCTTCCGTTAAAACAAAATCTTTCAGAACAAATTGAATTTTTAATATTTTTTTTTGTCCTTTTCCATTTGCCATTTTTTCATTTGTTGCATTTTTATTGTTCTCTAGCATATTTCTGAAAATGTCAAAATTAAAAACATCTAACCCAAACACCACATGGGTTTTCAAGTGAGTGATTTACAAAATATTGTTCATGGTAGCATAGCTGTGCTGATGAGAGATAGATCTCGAAACGCGTCCACAGATGGCTATCCACTCAAGGTATCGGAAAGACATGATCTTAAAACTCAATGTTATTTTTATGGTTTTTGTTGAGTGCCACGAAGGTGGACTGAAAGCTATAGAATAACGGACAAATTTCATAAGAGATTTGTTTTTGGTAGTCCTAAAAAGACTCATTAGTATTATAGAGTTCCGGAAAGGTTGAGTATATTTATATATTCAAGCTTTGTTCCGTCTTTATTAAGTTTAAATGCTCAAATTGTGCGCCACAAAATTCCATACAAAAATACAAATTCCGCTCTAAACGGAGCGGAATTCTCTCTTAAGAGAGTAATTCTCTTACATTTTGGAGTATCTGTGGCGTAATTTGACGGCATTCTTCAATAATGCGTCGATGTAACTCTTTCAGAGACTCTACTCTTGATGACCCCACTCTTGATGACCCCACAAGAAAAAGTCCAGAGGACTTAAATAAGGTGAGCTGGGGCCGGCCATTCCATAGCACCTTAAATACGCGTTCATAACTTGAAATTAAATAATCCCGAAAACAAATTTTGTTTGATTTAGTTTGATTTAGAAAATGTTTTTAAAATGTCAGGGGTTGTGTTCCCAGCGCAAAGGGGATAAGTGATTTGGCTAGAAGTTTTCTTGTGAAAGGTGTTCACAACAAAACAACCCCCTCACAAACAAAATTGACGTGTCCGAGTGTTTTTTGAGAAACCATCTTCAACTATCTGAAAATCATTCTGTTTCATTTTCAATGGCCCACCTTGTATATATTGTTAATATTTTCGGAGATATAAAGAATTTATGAAATTGTCACCCGTGCATCATAGTCAATTTTCAAATGTCGACTGTTACTTATTTTACTCTTTAATATTATTAGTAGTTAGTAATACTCCATAAACGTATTGATGTACTTATCATTTTGTGGATCTAGTTTAGCTAAATAAATATAATTAAAATAGTGCCATGGCAATATTGTTGAAACTAAAGGAAATTTTGTAATGAGTTAATAGAATTCATGATAAAATTACATTTATTTTCAATAATATTGCCATTTTTATGTGGCACTATATTAATTAATCTTGTTTAGCTAATATCTCAATTGCCAACGTGTAATATCCATAGGTGAGCACAGTTAATTCCAAAGTTAACTTTTTTAATCGTTAACTCGTTAATCGTTAATAAAAAGTTAAAAGTTAATCGTTCGAAAATTTAATGCCAGTTAAAGTTAACCGTTAAAAGTTAACTATCCAAAACATATATTATTTTTGGTACCTTTTGGGATGGCATACATTGTTAAATAAAACAAAAACAAGTAGATAGATTAATTGATTTAATTATTACAAGCGCCAGTAGCGACCCGCCCTGGTTTCGCACGGCTAGCAGATCCTAAAAAGGCTATTTATTGTATTATTATTTTTTTTTCATTAGTTGTAGGTTCATGTTGCCTTTCATGAACATAAGCATATTAAAATTGTCATCTGACAGTGATGAGCGTTTGTCTCTCAAAATGTCTTTCCCTGTAGAAAAAAGCCGTTATACTGTGACGCTTGATAGGATATCTTGTTCACCTAGAAAGGCAGCATCCGTAAAAGATTCTCTTGACTTTGAGTCCAGCCAAGTTCTCACCAAATTCTGCGCTTTGTTTTTGAGAGATTTTTGGCGTCCTCGAGACCAATCTTCTACAAAATTAAAAAAATCTACTCCTTCTTCTTCATTATTGCTAGTTCTGCTAATACTGGCACCAACCTTTTCATTTCCATTTGCTTCCCTTTCTCTATTCTTCAACTTTTGCTTCCATAAGTTTCTTGACTTTTGATAACCTGCTGCTTTCATACGTTTGCAGCCACAGTAGTCGAAACTTCGGGTGAAACGCTGCAGCCAGCTGGAATTCTTCATCTTCCATAAACCGTTCAAATAATTTTTTTATGCCAGATAATAGGGCATTGGCCAAAGGGTGTACCCCATGCAATGAACCAGTTGGCTAAGATCATGCAGTTTGAAAACTGTTGTCGCAACAATTGGTCCCAAGATATGCTTGAGCTTCAGCCTGAATTATGTCAAGCGCCCTAGCCACTGGTGACATGACCTGCAAGTAGCCGCGACGCTAAAAGGTTCACCAATGCTTTGTTGACGTAATCTTTTAACAGGTGGAGGTGAATCTATCTGCACCAACATCAGAAGAATTCACAGCACTTGAAGACGGCTTAGGACCGGTTTTCTTTTTCCCACGAGTTGACGCTGCTTTTACTTTTTCTTCAAACTGCACATATTTGGATGCAATCGTCCTTTTTACATGTTGTTCAAGATTAACAATCCTAGACATGTGAGCCTTTATTGTAAAAACTTTAGGCAAACACAATTTGCATTCAAAAATCAACTTTGCATATTAGATATACAAAGATAATTATATATTATATCTACAAAAATGATAATTTGTGGGGAAATCGGCTTTAAAATATTTATTTTTTAGTCCGGTATAAAAGGGGACTAGCAAATACGAATTAACCAGTGGTAAGTCTATTTAAACCGATTATTTTGAAGTGATTATAAGAGTGGACGTACTAATGCATTTTTATAATATTTCATGTACTTTTTAATCTGTATCCATAATTAATAAAATCTCGAAAATAATATTTCACCAATTTATCTTACCTTTGGTAGATAAATTGTTGAAATATTGGTGGAAAACACTATGTTTTACAAATTTAATGCATAATAGGTTAAGGTGATGGTCAATTATAAAATATTTAGTTAATTAACATTTAATGAAAAATGGTACAATCTTGGACTTTGCTTTTATACATTGTAAGCTTCATGTTATTAAGCAATAGTTGTAGTTAATAATATCATCATAAATATTTCATTTCAACTTAAACTGATATTACACATATATTTTCTGTCATATATTAGAACAAGATTAGAATCGCAAAAGCTCGTCGCAAATTAAACATAATGATTCTTATAATTATGTTAAATCTTGATTGCCATAAACCAATCTAATTCGGTTCTTTTTTCTTAATTCGATACAGTTTTTAAATATTCTTTTATAAAAAGGATTAATATCTCTTTCATGTATAAATTAGCTAGTAACTAGTTAACTGGTAAAATAAAATTAATTAACATAAAATTCAAGTTTAAAATTCACTTGCAATGTATCCAACTCAATTTAGTTCCTCCATGTTTTTATTTCTTATTACAAAAAACATGGAATTGTTTTTTTCGATTGCTCTTTAAAAATTCGCGGAGTTTAGTTAAATAGAGAATACAGAAGGAAAAAAAAAACTGTTTCAAAAGAAATCTAATTAAAGAAATATGCTAGTCTTACTGCCAGTCTGTCGCTGAAAATATGTCGCAATAATATTATAAGTGTAAGATATTTTCAGTGAAATAAAATTAAAATTCCTGTAGAACAATATGAGAAATCTTATTGTTTGAAAGTATGGAAAGTTATATAAAAATTCTTTTAAAAAATTGACTCAATAAAGTAAACGTTGGTTAGGCAGGGATGTCCAGTAGCAACGCTTTTTTATAAGGAAACCTTTAATATTGGAATTTTACTTATTCGAAGTATACAGAAAATGTGCAATGCACAATTTTGTTATTATTATCATTGATGTCTTGCATTTTCCAGGAAATAAATCTTTTGTTACCTTTGTGGAAAAATAAGAAAGAAAATAAATTTATTTGATGAAATAGGTATAAAATTCACTGGGAATCAGATAATTGGAATACTTTGATAAATATATTTCAAATACGCAACTACAGTTACAAAAACATGCAATTTCATAACACTAATTGGGTACCTGTATTTATAGAAATAAGATTTGTATCGACAAACTTGATCAAAACTTTCGTTGATAAACTAATAATCTATCTATAAACTAATATAACAACAGGAAACCGTATTTGCATCGGTACACCAAAGAATAATATTATTGAATAGAATCTCAATTTCACCTTAAAATACATACCTAGATATAATAAAAAATATAGCTGCATAAATGTATGTAGGTACTAGATACATTTTTAATATCTAAAAATTGCAAAAGAATACAAATTAAACTCTTAGTCTTATTAAACTTGATGGCCAATTGAACAATGGATTGCTTGTGTATAGCGTTTTATTAGAATGAACTCCGTTATTCAAACTCAGAGGTGGTTTCCATAACAGTTTCATTTTCCAGCACCACCAAATTGCAGGACAATTGCAAGATGGGTCGAAAAATATCGTCGAACGGGTTCTCTTATGTATGCTAAACTTGCAGAGAGGGAAAAAAACTGCTAGAACAGAAGTGAATACTTTGGAAATTAGGAAGAGAATTGGAGAAATTTCCAATCAATGCATGACACGTCAAATTAAGCAGGAACAAGCTTAGAATTCTGACAGAAGACCTGACGGGACACTGCAGACTTAGGAAACATCTCAAGGCCCTAGGCCTAAAGGAGGATGACCGATTCAGATTCTGTGGTTCAGCACAGGAAACCCCCATACATCTGCTCAAAGACTGCGGAGCACAACTCCGCAAGAGACAGATGTGCCTCGGGGCTCACTGCTGGAACACAGAGGAGCTGCAGGCCTTGAATCCCACCCAGATCCTGAAATTCCTAAAGGAATCAGGATTAGAGGAGGCGCTCTAAATGGATCTATAAAGATCTATAAAGGTCGCAGTACAAGTAGTCACCACCATATCTACAATCTACAATGCCACGTTTATCGTAGCAAGTAGGAATTTCACGTGAGTCCGTTAGAACAATTTTAAAGAAAGACTTACTCTTTCGGCCTTACAAATATCAGAAAAGTCCAAAAACTTCTTGCAATAGACAGAAACTCATGTTTAGAATCCAGTCGATAGATTTTTGGTAGAGGGGATAATTTTATCAATAAAATAATTATGAATGGCGAAGAACATTATCAATTGCATGGAGGGAGAAACCGACAAAATTTACGTTACTGGTCTGCGGAAAACCCTCACGGTATATGCGAAGAAGATCTGCATTCTCAAAAGGTAACTGTATGATGTGGAATATGCTCAGCTAAAGTATAGGGGCCGAATTTTTATGAAGATGAAAGGGAAAACGTAGTAGTTGTGAATACTGAACGTTATGTGGAGATGGTACAAACGTTTTTAATGGATGCCATCGCTCAACTCGTATAAACGATATCAATAAACGATATTTGGTATCAGCAAGATAGTGCAAGGCCTCATGTATCCAACATGTCTATGGGAGTGTTACAGGTTTTTTCCTGGTCGCCTGATTTCCCAGTGTGGGGAGCAGTTGTGGCTTCCTTGCTCTCCGTATTTCTTGGCTTTGAATTATTAATTATGGGGTCATGTTAAATCTAAAGTTTATCAGAACCGACCTGACACCCTGGAAAACTTAAAGCGAAAAATTCGACAAGCTATTGGTGAGATTTCGCTAGAAATGTGCCAGCAATGCGTTCATAGTTGCATCGATCTCAGTCATGCATCGTAGCAAGCGGAGGCGATCCAATCGATGTAATTTTGAAGTATTAATTGTTAATTCACGATTAAGCATTTAACTCGCTATTAAACTATAGATTATTCTCTAAAATGTAAAAAAAAAAAAATGTTGGCGCTTAATATATTTCGTTTTTTAAAAATTGCAGTTTAAAATGAGGAAACTCTTAATGTGTCACCCAAAACATTTAAATTAAAAGTAGTTGAAATATAGCAAAATTTCTCGGGCTTCCACATTTGTTTAAATTCTAGATTATTTTCTAAAAGGCTATTACCTAATAAAACCTAAAATTAAAAGTGAAGCTATTATTTATATTATTATAAAATATTTATAGATATTAGCTTAGTCTATCAGTTAGATAATGTTTCAATTTTAATAACGTTCGAGATTATCTGGATATTATCTACAAGGGTTTTATCAAAATGGTAAAAAACGTATGTAATGTTGCCTTTATTTATATCTTTGGATTAGCAGAATTATTTAATAGATAGGGGTAATTAATACAGGTGTTGTCCAGTCGTCAATGATTGGCCATATTTTGAAAACTAATAACTACAATATTAGTATAAGACAATATTTTGGTGACATCATTGTTTACTAATACCAGTAAATTCTATATTCTTATCTGTACTGGATACAAATGGTAACTTGCTTATAACCTATAAAATATTAAACCTTATAAGTTCCATGTGTGTATTTAATTAATAAAATGACAAGACAATAAAATGCCCAGAGATTCAAAAATTTTTTGTTTAATTAAGATTTTTATGCTGATTTTTGACATTAGTAAATCAATACGGGTTTAAATTAAATAAAAAAAAAATATCAAAAATAAAGTGCTGATTGCGGAAAATATGACAGGCCAATAAATATCGCACGATAAACGGTATTAATAGTGATTGACCCTCCGGTTAAGTACTATTCTGAGGTTTGAGCAGGGGTGGGCAACCTTTTCAGGTGCTAGAGTTCGTACTAGCTGACGCGGGCCAGAATTTCCTTTTTCGCTGGCCTAAATAAATTCTAGGTTTTTTTTAAGACGAGAAACGAAATTCGCGGAACAACGGTGAAGGATCAGGTTTCAGAATGGAAACATTTTTATAAAAAAATATTCACTTTTATTTATTTATTTCATTATATTAATAATCTTCAAAAAACACAATTAACGTCAAAAATAAATAAATAAACAGGTTATTGTTGAAACAGTAACTTTAATAATCTTCAGTGAGATTGTTGAAATTGTTTATTTTTAAATAAACGTTTCATATCAATATTATATCTGTGATGCGAGACCTACTCTTAGATTTCGTAAAGGCCATTCTTGAAGAAAACTGTTCATATCCCTAAGTACTTATGAAATAATTTAAACTAAGTAATAATCCAATAATTTTCTTTGCATTATTAATTAACTGAGGAAATTCTTCTGGATTTAAAAATTTGTAAATATCATCCTTTGCTACCTGCATAAATTTCAATTTCAGGTGACATTTTTCTTGAAGTTCCAGTAACTTCAGTTGATATTCTTGCGGAACAAAATTAATATCAGGAATAGAAAACGGCAATACAAAATTATAAAAAAATATCTTCTTGGAAACAAAATCTTGGATTCTCCTTTCAAATTCATCGTACAGATTTTGTAAAATGGCGATGAATTGTTCTTTATTATGTGTTTCTAGGAATAAATTGCCGTGGAATTAAAAAAAACGTGGAATTATTAAATTGGTTCAGCCATAATAGTAATTTGTTTTAAAAAGTTACCACTGATCAATATAATTCAGTCACAGTTTGGTTTTGCTTATCCAATTTTATATTGAATATATTTAAATGTGTGGTAATGGTCAACTAAGAATCCTAATTTACACAGCCATTCGTCGTCACTTAATTCGTGTACCTGTTTTTCCTTGACTTCCATAAATATTTTAATTTCTTCTTTTAATTCAAAAAACCTTTCCAACATTGCTCCTTTGGAAGGCCAGCGAACTTCACAGTAATGAATTAAATCGAAATATTCAGATTCGATATCTTCAAGAAGTTAAAAATTCGCTTCTATTCGTTCCCAAAATTCGCGATGAAGTGCTGATTTTTTTGACTTAAAATACTACTTTTTGAAATAATATACTTCACTACAACTTTAACTACGTCTCCCATTTTGAGTATTTTTGCACACAAACTTTCTTGATAGATAATGTAAGGAAAAATTTAATTTTCCTTAAATAAGCTTGCTACCACTATTTTTCCCGACTCTAGCTGGCGCACCATCATGGCGTTTGGATGAACAGGGTATTAACTCATTATGTTCTTGCCCGTAGAATTTCTATTTTTTCTCAGTAATAGCAAAATTAACAAAGTCATGAAGTGAACAAAAACGTTATCAATTAATAACAAAAAAATTATACACGTCCGTTTACACACGTTTTTAGTTATACACGTTCATAACTTCCTTCCCCTTATTGAAAATGTCCTCACCTGTAGTTGTTGTTTCCAACCGAGTAAGTGACAGTAACTCTTCTGTTATGTAAATTTTTTTATTTATGTCTCTTATAAAAATGAATAACTGTGCAGAATTCGTCAGATCAGTACTTTCATCAAAAGCCAAGAAATAATAATCAAAATTTGAGATATTCTGTAAGAGAGATTCATTTATATTGCTTAAAATTTCATCAATTCGTCTGGTTACTGTTCGACGCGACAAATTCGCATTTTCAAATTTCAGTTAATATGCAATCTTTTATAAATTCGCCTTCAGAAAAGTGTCTTGCGTTCTTTGCGTTTTTTTACTGCAATTAAGTAACTTGCTTTCACAGCATCTTCTGAATCTATATTGGACTTTATAAATAGCAATTGTTGTTTACTAAATATTTTCCTAAATTTTCAATTTTTGATTTTCTTGTGATGAGTGTGATGAGAAGTTATTGCACCTTCAAGTTGCTCCTGAGCGGGAAAATCCACAAATTATTAAAAATGTGTCACAAAAACAATTTTCTACGCCGACTGTGGATGATGTCGGGGAGTTTTATCAGCCAGATAACACCGAAATACTAAACGCTGCCAGGGAAGATTGTGACAGCTCAAAAAAAGTTAATAAAACACAAGTGAGAAATAAAACACAGATCAAGGATGCAGCCCGGACAGAGATAAATAAAGCCACCGACATATTGGAAATCCAACGTCGCCGTTCAAGAGGATCCAGGAAAACAAATACAATTTATGGTACGAACGATGACGCAACTGAAATTAAAGTGGCCGTGCGTTATCAACACCTGCACGTTTACCGTCTTCATCCGCATCTTACAGAAAAAGAGATGATCGCATACTTAGGAAAGAAAAACTATAAACAAATAATTTGTAAAAAACTGTTATCGAGGCACCCAGAGGAGTACTCCTCATTTAAAGTCTCGGTACCTTTTGAATATTTTGATAATGTCAAAAATCTAGAAATCTGACCTCGACACACTTGTGTTAACAATTTTTTATTAAGACTAGAGAAAATTCCACAGATAGTCTAAAACATAAAATAGTAACACGAAAACTGTCAGATGAAGTAAAAAATTCATCTGAATTAAGACATAATATTAAAGAATATATAATTTTATTTTTAAATTCGCAAAGCGTCAAAGAAAAACTGCTTCATCTTGAGATATTAACAACGGAACATGCCCCATGCTTCTTATGCTTGGCAGAAACCTGGTTGTCCACTGATCTAATCCAACAAATCGCTCTGCCAAACTACAAGATAATTAGCTCATTTTGCAGAAGTGAGTCAATTGGAGGAGGTGTAGCTATTTGGGCCAAAGCATCTTGCCTCAATAGCTGCCAAAGGATTGACATTGCAAACAAGTCGATTGAAAAAGTTTTTGAAGTATGCCTCCTTGAGGATTGAGGTTTTTGAAGTATTGAGCCTCCTGGAAATCAGGAAGAAAGAGTAAGGCAATAATAACTATCTATAGACCACCTGCGGGTTGTCCTACCCTATACTATTAAAACTTTAAAAGAAATTCTAGATTTATTATATCAGAAATATGAAGATATCCTTATTGTAGGTGACTTCAATATACATTTTGAATACGAATCTGTAGTAAAAGAAAACCTAATAAACCTACTTCAAGCGTATGGACTGGAATACAAAATTAAAGTGCCAACCAGGGTTACTAAACCATCTTCGAGTACTATTGACAATTTACTGACGAAGCTAAACCTTACAGCTCCGATTACTCTAGAGGACTGCACATTTTCGGACCACAAATATTTATTGATAGGTGATTCTTTAAACGGTGGCAAACAAAAACAATTGTACCGCTACGCAAGAAACTTCTGCGCAGAAAAGAAAGCCAATCTACAAAAAGCCCTACAAAAAGAATCATGGACAAATATATACAATGTAGCTGACTGTGATGATAAAGCAACTGCCTTTATACAAATGATGCAGTGTTATATAAACAAATTTTGTCCAATTAGGAAAATCAAAAGCAAATCTTGGATAACAACAAAAGTTAAAGGGTCTAGTAAACAGCTAAAAGACCTGTATGTTCTCCAAAAGCAACATCCTGCATTAAAAGATATATACATCGCACAGAAAAAAATGCATCAGCGTCTACTGCTTACAAATAGAAGAAATTTCTATAAGAATAAAATAGAGAAGTCAACAAATAAACAAAAAATTATATGGCAAACGATTAACGAATTGCATAATAAGGTAAGATCCATGCTACATATTTTCATAAAAGATCAAGATAATCTAATAAAAGATCCTGACTCAGTTGCATCGCTGCTGAACGAACATTTTATTACCGCACCTGAATCGACAATCAAAGATATTCCCTCAGTTGATCCAATTGATGAACACATAATGTTTAACGACAAATCTATATATATATATATATAGAGGAATTTAGCACTTCATAAATGTCTGTTATTTTAAAAAAAAATAAAAAATAAATCTAGTTGCGGTCCGGATTCTATTTCAAGTAGTTTACTCAAGGAACTGCACAATGAAGTTATTGAGCCTATTACTGATATTATTAACTGCTCATTTTCTACAGAAAAAGTGCCAGACATTTTAAAAATTTCAACAGTTTAATTATTCCCATTCCCATATTTAAAAAAGAAGATCGTACTGATAGAAATAATTATAGACCAATTTCGTTAGTGTCATGTCTGTCCAAAATTTAAGAATATTGCATGGAATACAGACTAATGCCATTTATTTTCAAATGCAATTTAATTCCACAGCAACAACATATTGCATTTATACAGCAACAACATTTGGATTCTGTAAAGATAAATCAACGACTACTGCTTTAACCGTGTTCTATGAAAATATTATCAATGAGGTTGATGATCGAAAGTGTCCTGTCGGTATTTTCTGTGACCTTAGCAAGGCATTTGATTGTGTTGATCACGACAAATTACTAGAAAAGTTATATTCATATGGTATTAGAGGAAAGGCAGGTCGCTGGTTCCAGTCTTATCTCAGCAATAGACAACAATATGTCAAAGTTGATAATGCAGGAATAACAGGTTTATCAAAACCTAAACATATAAAAATTGGTGTTCCGCAATTAAGCATTCTAGCACCCATATTATTTTCTTCATATACGGGTGATCTGGTTCAACACATCGGTGGTAATCATTGCACTTTATATGCTGACGACACTACCATCGTAATCTCTAAGGCTTCTCATCTAGAAACTATACTTGAAGCAAATAAAACACTAAAACAGCTACATAACTGGTTTTGCGCAAATAACCTACATCTAAATTTGGCAAAGACCAGCTATATGGTTTTCCAATGTTACCGAAGGAAACCTACCGATGATCTCCCATTACAAATTGGTAACGTTCGATTAAAGAGAACCAAGGTAGTAAAGTTCACTTAGAGGAACACCTGACGTGGAAAATAATGACGGATAGTATCATTAAAAAATTAAACAGCAAGGCTTACCTAATTAGAAAAGTGCGTCAAACGGTGGGCGAAGAGGCCCTTCTGTCTGTATACCATGCCCAAATCCAGTCGGTTTTAACCTATGGCATATTACTATGGGGAGCTTCTTCACTTATACGAAAGGTTTTCCTGTCGCAAATGCGAGTCATTAGAGCTTTAGCTAATATCAATGTATTTACATCATGTAGACCATTTTTTAAAAAACTAAATATTTTAACAGTAACCTCGATATACATATGGGAACTGGCGTGCCACATATTTATAAACAAAAATAAACTTTTCACCGCAGAGGAACGACATAAACACAATACGAGATATTGTCATAATCTCAGACCAATAGGAAGCAACTTAACTGTATGCAAAAGTGCACCAAACATATTTGGTATACAAATTTTCAATTGTATACCAACTACAATCCGAGAAGAAAAGACTTATAAAGTGTTCAGAAGGAAACTTAAAATATATTTAATTGGAAAGTGTTTCTATACTTTAAAAGACTTTTATTCAGATTCATAGTTTCTATATATTTGCATATATATATATATATATATATATATATATATATATATATATATATATATATATTATATATATATATATATATATATATATATATGTATGTGGGTGTATTTGTTTGTCTATAGGTGGATCTATATATGTACTAAGTTTCAATTTTTATTATTTAGTATAATTCAGTATTCACTTATTTGCTA